>JABASF010000287.1:0-48820 GCA_019776145.1 Harlomillsia oculata | reverse complement strand
CATTCAAAGGAGAGGTTGTTGATGCCGTTGTGACTCAGGTCAACAAAGTTGGAATGTTTGCTGAAATTGGACCTCTTTCTTGTTTTATTTCACATCACGTGAGTGCATTATTTTTATCGGAACAATGAACGGTCAATATGAACTTACAGTTTAATGATATTTCTAATTTACGGTTACGATTACGATCTTGTCAATACAGTCAATTCCTTCGGAAATGGAGTTTGATCCTGCAGGCCAACCCCCTTGTTACAAATCGAAAGACGAAGACGTTGTAATTAAACAGGACGATGAAATTAGATTAAAAATCGTGGGAACTAGAGTTGATGCTTCTGGAATTGTGAGCAATTCATTCAGTGATCCGTTCATAATGCAACAATCTTGAAGATTGCAGTTTCTTGATTCTAATATAAATTATGATAATTGTTTACAGTTTGCCATTGGTACTTTAATGGACGACTTTCTTGGTCTTATCTCTACGTGATGATTTGACTTAATCCACTTTCGTTCTTGGGTTCTTATTCTTATGTCAACTTCAAATACTTTTAGCAGCAATGCCCCCATGCATTCATCCAGAGTGGCATTCACAAACTGATCTACTTTCTCTTACGTTTCTATTCGTATATGTACAACAAGATTAAGATTAAAAATGGCTTTTTTTATATTGTTTTTATAAAATTGATTTTATCTGTACAATTGTGTATACATTAAAGAAAACTACAACTTTTACATCGAAAATATAAGTTGGTAATTTAATTTAAAGTTACAGATTACATTCTACGAACACGTAAACCAGAAACGACAATAAAACAGCATCCGTTTAGGAAACGGTCATAGAACAAGCGGGCGAAGAGACAGGCGCATTAGCATATTATTCAGCAAATGAAGGTAATTATTGCACATGCAAATTGCGAATCCGATTTCAAATCAACACTGTTCATTTCCTGGAGGCGGTGGGCCTTTGGTGCCCATGCTACTTGGAATGTTCGACGGTGATGACGACGACGACGGTGATGAAGTCTGCTTTTTAGGAATGATTTCCGCATCTGTCAATAAAATGTGAGAGATGGATGAAACATTAAAGTTAAAAAGGTGAAATTTTAGCGGGTTACAGCCTAAGCTAAAGATTAAACATTAAACTTACTAGGATCATCATCTTCCAATTTGGCTAATAGCTCCTCTTCTTTTAATTCTGCAGCTACTTTAGCAGCTCTTAGTTTTTCAGCTCTTTCTCTCAATTTGTCTGCTCTGTCGTGAATTGTGGCCATGTTTTGTTTAAGAATCCCAAGTTTGGCAAGTCCACTTTCCAAATCTTTCATGGTTTCAGCCAGTTCGTCAGTTAAGGGAAACGCGGCCAACATCTCATTATGATTTTGAGTTCGATCGATAAGCTCTTGTTGTTTGTAGTTTAAGCACCGTAATTCATCTGACAATTGGGTCACTTCGGATTCACACGAGGCGAGCAGACCTGAGGCAGCAGCTGATAATACGGAATTCGTTGTCGACGTCGTCACTACCTTTTCCGTGCCCGTTGAAGACTGGGATTGTAGATTGAGTGTCGCTTTACAATCCTTGTCTTCCGGTTCCATTGTCTGATTTCAAAAATTCACATTAAAATGTATAGAACAAACACGTACTAAAACGTGAACGTTCTCAAGTCAGAGTAACAGGGCGAAATTGTGTTTCCAGCACATCATTTCGAAATTGTACATTGAATTCGACGCGTCTGGTCTGGTGTCAACAAAATTACGATTTTATGAAAGACTCAACTGAAGTGAACAAGCGACGAAGCGACCTACACCGACCGACCTAACAGCAATAACACCGAACAAAATCAGACGCTTACCTTTAATGAAATTTTGATTGACTCTTATTTTATCGTTCCTACAAACCTAAAAAGCGGCGGACAAGTTACAAATGCATGTTTTGTATTTTCCCATCATAGAGAGTGTTGAATGCCACTTCAGATACACGTTTCCAGACTTTCTACACCGTTTTCTTCTAGTAAAACAACTCACAAACATACAATCATGATTTTGAGATAACATAACATTACATTAAATGAAAGATTTAATTCGAAATTGTCCAGTTTGTATTCATATTAACCTAATCGAACGGCGATTTTATTAATAAATTACAATAACCGTTTTAACATTACAATGTAATCTGTATATTTATAGTGGTAAAAGTAGATTTTAATGACACCAGTATTTAATATTATGCACTTCTAAGTTTATACAAATCATCTCTGTATTCATATGTAACTTTTTTATCTTCTTCGTCGAAAAATTCCAAATGTATTTCTTTACGGGTCAATTCGGTGATGGAGGAATGCAGGTGATTCATTGCAACCCGGAGGTTCCAACCGCAATCCGTCAGAAATTTTAGGCTTTTTTCCACACAAAGTTGTTTATAACATACCCATTGTCCAAACCGTTGCACTGAAACGCAGAAAAAATGAAAAAAGCATTAAAGTTCAGCTTGAGTATGAGAGTTCGTAATTGAGAGCTGATTAGCGTTTAATATAAAAATAATGATGGACTGATTACGTTCATAGTCGGAAATCGTAATAGAAGGTTTCCAGGTTAGGCATTCGTAATTCACAGGATTACTAAGTTCTAGAAGAAGCATAAAGAAAACAAAGTGTAAGCAATGAGATCACAAATTCATTCTGACAGAGAAGAATGATAGAGAGTTTTGTGCGGTTGCCGTGCAGTGAGCAGTGGTTTACCTTCGTAGGTGTGTTTTCGTGGTAATTCAGCCTGGTAATCCTCACCGATTCGAATTTTCCCATTATCTGCAATTAACCATACTTTCCATTACCAACATGAAAAGTAAATGTTATATTATCGTATTTTGTGCCAATGAGTGTTTGATTTGTCATTCGATTTGTCTTGACGAGCTCTCGAGCTGAGTCATGTCATAATGGAGAAAACCGGGTTTTCCTGTCTGATTCTGACATGGTGTATGCTACACAGCGGTGGAAACAGAGTCGTCACTTGCAAAATGCCCATACATCATACATGGTCTGAAAACCCGAACTGTTGAACTGACCGTTGGAGCTAGTGAACAGGTCCATCGGAAACGTTTTCCATGAAGACATATTTTCCCGTACTCAACTCTTTACCAGGGTAACTAGTTAGTTATATAACTAACTGTGGTTGTCTTGACTCTTGTTACCCTGACTTTACGACTAATGGAATGACAAAATTCGACCTGTAGGGTTAGATATTTCGAATGCAAAAAAACTTACATAGTTTGGATTTGACGAATTTGACCGTCAGTGGACCCGATTGTCTGAGTTTGGTCCGTCTTTGCTTCCCGAATGTCATTTTCGTGAACAAGAGTCGAAAACAGCGGAACTGACCAGCGACACGTATTCGAACACAAGTTAGCGACGAAATGAACTTTTCAGTGGAAACGGTTGATCTGGGCAACAAGAAGTTACGTTTGTTGTTTGTTTGTTGTCTCATTATGTCATCCATGGTAACGTATTATAAAGTGTCAAGATTTTCATGGAAAATGTTTAAATATTGCATTTTTCTGATTCGAATGATGGTAGAAGGCGAAGAGAATCAATGAAATTCAGTTTCATGGAAAAAGCTGCCACTTTAAACAAATCTATTGAAGCCCCTAAAAGGTGTCTTTATTATAGTTGGAAATGGAGTTTTCAAAGCGAGTGAGTGAGGGGAAAAACGATCTGCGTCTCATCGAGTGTGAAAGAGACAATTTAATTTTTGCCTGGAGGAAATCCAATCTGTTTGTTACACACGGAGATAGATTGAGATTCAATTTACTCAATAAAATCTCCATAATATGCTTTTAGAAGGGGTTGGAACAGGAGGGAAGTTGCCGGTATATAGAAACTTGAGCGTAATCTTGTTGAGTGAGTTTAGCTTTCTTGGAAGAGCAATAAGGGAATGATTTTCTAAAGATGAACATTTTGCTTTTCTTCCTTATCTGAACCTTGTGTTCGATGTGTAAAGGATCCTTCTATAGTCTGTGTACGCTCTTCATATTACTAATACTTTCTACGACTTTCCACTTTGGAGTTGAGTTGGGGTTGGGTAGAAAACCAGTGTCATGAGATACGGTCCGAAATCCAAACATTGATTTTGAAAGTGTAAGTCAAGTTTGCTTTCCCTTGCTTTGGCTTTGGCTATGCTTTCAATGCAATGTGAATGGTTTCGTCCCAACGGTGTCCTCGTGTTCGTCCTTCGTCGCGTTTCCTGAACGCGACATGGCTTTCTCCGTCGTCGGTGTCCAATAAACTTTTCCCTGTCTCTCTTCTTCTTCTTATAGTCTGTTCCTTTTGTGTGTGTCTTTGCAAAAAGGACGAAGGAGAAGAAGGAGGAGGAGGAAGAGAAAGAGACGCCGTTGCGAATTTGAAACTTCATCCTTCTTTCCAACAACTTTTCCTTTTGCACAAGGGTTACTTGCTACAACTTTACAAAGCTAAAGGGAAATTTTGATGAAATGCTTAATGCTTCATGGACCTCGTAATTTGCTGAATTACTTTGCTCAATGAAATATGCTCTGTCACCAACCAAGACTATCCGAGTCAAGGTGAGCTCTTCTCCTTCTTTCTTCATCTTTATTTTCTGTAAACCAGAATGCTTTTTCATTCTGCATTAAATACGACCCTGGATTAACACAAGACCAGACCAGACGAAACTTAACCCACCATTCCTTATGCCATGTCTCTCGGGTTTTTTGATATACGAAAATATTGCATTAACTGGAGCTTATTTCTTACCCTTTCTCATAAAAACTTCATTAATGGCCACGTTTGGCTCCTCATAGGCAGGCCGTGTAGCAAGCGTTAACTATGTCGTTTTTATTACAAACTCATTTGAACATAAAAGAAGTTTTAGCTTCAGAATTTTTGGAATGAATACCAAATATGTTCAAAAATTCAAAGAGCGCTTAAAATGGATTAAAATGTCATCGTCTCATCACTATTTCAATTTACAAGATTATATATTCTATGGATGGGATGGGTACAAAAATTTGAAATCCTAGTGAAAATTCATGCTTGAGAAGAGAGCAACAAAACATGATCTTCAAGCAGCCTAAAAATAGATGTTTTTGAAAGGATAAAAGAATTACTTATCTTTTGAAGATCAAATAGCCCTGATCCTTCCTTTGTGCATGGAAAAACTCTGCTTTCCTTTCATGTTTTAAGCTTGTGGCTTACGTTGTGTATTTTTGTACTTTCACTTTACTTACTGTGACTTTTAAAAAAGCTAACCTGTTTGAATTTCTTGGAAAACACTTGCAGCAGTAAACACGATCACAGAAATCATTGTAAGTAAGTTTAAAATCGAACAGATATGTACATTGCTCAAGTTTAAAACTGGGCATAGTTCTTACTTACTAAAAATTACGTCGCGGTGTGTAATAAGTAATAATTAGTCGAAAAAGTCGAAATCATTAGTAGCGATAGGAAGTGGATCAAAACTTTTTTTAGTGAAGGCAACAAAACTTTTTTCTTCGTTTTCATTCATTCATTCATCGAATGAAGAAAAAACCAGCATCTGGACTGACGATTATGAGAAGTTTGAGTATGCAAAAGAGCAAAAGGCGCTCGAGAAGAAGAAAGAAGAAGGATAGGCGTAAAAAATGATCATTGGGAAGAAGAGTTTTGAGTGAGAGAACAAAAGACTGAGATGCATTTATCTGTTCTTCTTTCTTGCATGTCTTCAACTTTCTAAACTCAAAGTTTATCCTTAAGTTTGGAATTGAGTCAAGAGTTTAGTTTTCTCTCTCTATCTTATATCTCGTTCGTTCTTTCTCACTTTTCGTTGTTTGGAAGATCTAACGGAGGTGATCCTCATCGGCCTTTTTATATAAACCTTACGTCCTTGCTTTTCCTCAAAAGTTTTCATTTGATTCCTCCCATTCGTGGAAGCAGATAACAAGCTATTTTATGCTAGATTTATTGCCTTACATTGCGTTTTTCCAAGGGATTGATTCGAAAGCTAATCTCAAGTGTATGCACATGCGACAAAACTTTATTTTTCTCGGCGACAGTGATGATTGCTGGAGGCTACTGTATGGAAATACTCGATACTTGCACACGCCGTCTACATGCACGTGTCATCATTTTTCGACACCTGCTCTTCTTCGTCCCCCTTTCCAATTATTAAGAGTAAAGTTAGTTTTCGTCACATCGTTCATCCGTGCAAGATCTCATTTTGTCAAATTTTGAAAATTGGCCTTCAGAATTTGAATTACTGGGGACGAGTGGCGAAGGACCAATCACACTGTAATTTAATACTGCATTAACTTCATGCTTGAATAATCACGCTGGAACGATTTCAATTTCAATCAATCCAGTCCACGTGCGAGAGACTATCTTCCCTCCGAAACTCGGATAAGTCTTTTAAAAGTACTAAAAGTCCCTATCAGAAAACGAAGAATCCCTATTCTAATACTTTGTAACATAGGGTTTAACTTGAATTGGAGCCCGTATCTAAAGAATAGTCAATTAATCTCTTAATTGGCTTCCTTTGTCTTTACGGTTCATGTTCCCAGAATCGTCCTACTGTCTTCACCACTTGTTGGTTCCATATTGAAACGCATTTTCATCGCATTATTATTACGAAATGTACAATCTACTTTTTGGCTTATTAAGAACACTATTATCATTTTACACAATTAGAAAGTTAACAAAGGAATGTCCCCAGGATTTTTTGAAAAGCACTGCGCTGTAAGTTTTAATATTCCCCAAAATGAGGTCATTAAATTTGCAAAATCCCAGAATTGGAGCAGATCCGACATTTTATCAAAACGTATTCATGCTGCTGTGGCTTCCTTTCTCTTTTTGAAAATAATAATAATAATAGAGGACAAAAGCTTGACATTTGATGTCGTTTTTGCCAACTTTGCGTCACTTGAGGCAAAAGTTTCGCATTGTAGCAAAAAATAGTGAAAGAGGTTTGCCGGAAACATGGAAGGTCAAAACGGAAGTTTCGCTACGGGCACGACTCACATGACATAACTTATCAGAACAGGGTTTTCGGAGAGAAAATCAAAAGACGCTTTCGGGGGAGTTGTGGACGTTGCGTTGTAATCATCTGTTGTGTGTCATGTCAAGCTTTCACTTTCATTTTCGCTTTCATCAAGGGAGCCAACTTATTTGATAAAGGCTGGCTGGAGCTCACACTGGAGGAGCTTTCAGGATGAGTTGAATGACACCAAGGAAATGAATGAATGCCAAGATTGGTCATTTCAGCTGTTTGACACCGGAATGGCGTGACATCAAACGTTTTCTCTCTGTTGATTTTCCTATGAATGATAAACCATCACTTGAACCTAAAAGCAACTCGTCATCATTATTCTCAAAATTAATAAGCTTTTTATATAATATAAAACGTACTATACATTGTGAATGAATGGGCAGCTACGAAAAGCGTCCGAAGAGTCGAAGTCACATTCAAAGGGATGCAACAAGCAACGAAGCAAAATAACCAAACACTCACACTATGAAAATGTGTTTTTTCTGCTCCTTTATTTAGCAATCATGGGTCTAAAAAATGCAATTCGCACATGATATTGTGGTAAGTTATTCAATTTTCTGCATCAGGGAGCAATTTCTATTTTGGAGTCGAGTCAACTTTAGCTTTGCTCTTGTGTACTTTGTAAAAGTGTAACCGTTAGCCTAATGGACGACTTTCACCAAAAGAAGACTTTCATTTCTAGTGAAATCGACTTTCCGCATCAGTGCATTTCCCTTCCTTTTCCATTCTTCTGTAACATTTGCATAGGAGCGACGACGAAGAAGACGAGGACGACGTCTTAAATGTGTACAAAAGATGCGATTTAGCTTCAATAACTCGCATATGCGCTCAAAACTTTGTCAAAATTCTTTTTATTTCGCTTATGCCTATGCCTATCCATTTTCTAAGAAAAAATGCATGCGGCAAAAGCCCTTGCAAATTGTTAAAAGATTTTGTAATATCGATTTATGAACAAGTCAGCAAAAAATACTAAAATTCGCATGTTAATATTGCACACAACGGACTATAGTGCGATTTTTTCTGGATTTTCTCCAGCAAGTGAAAGTGTGTAATTTTATTTCACAAAATCATTTTGTTGTACAAGCACCTTGCACTAAACGTTACCAGTTGGATTTAGGTTTGGTGCATAAGTGCATTGTTAGTTTTGTTAGTAACATTTTTTTCAAAATGCAGTGTTTGGTCTGTTTTTAACCCATTCTGCAATTTTTGATGACTCGAAAACATTCTTTGTAAGACTCTGCAAAGCGGGCAAATTGTTTGCCAAGTCAACGTTGTACGAAGTCTTCAAGTTGTCAATGGAATAGGCCAAAAGAATGTCAATCCAAGTAATGCTGTTACCAACCAAATGCTTCCCATCATTAGCTTCAATGAAGTGATTTAATCTGACTAAGAATTTGGGCGTGATCGCAGCTAAGACCTCCTTGAACATGGCCGGTTTCTTAGATTCGTCTTTTTCATAGAACACTGGACGGAGTTCTTGAATGAACAGAAATCATAATTCAGTGTTAATTAGCTGTAAATGTATAAATGATGAATATTGATTGTATAATATTATAATTATAATTATAAAGTGTCAGTAGTCGGTACCAGTGAGACAATCTTTGACAGCGTCATAGTACTCATCGCACTTTGCAGCTTCCCATTCATTCTTTCCGGTCAAGTTATGATTCCTGGCTAGGTAGCGACATATCGCTCCACTTTGAGCGAGTACCTTTCCATCCTTTTCTTCCAGAATTGGGACTTGACCGAATGGACACTCTGTAATCAAATAACAGATGCTCAATGTCACGTAACTGAGGACGGAGTTTTTGCTTTAAAACACATTCTGCTACTTACTTTCTTTGACTTCTGCTGGAATAGGTGGTGGCCCTCCTGCACTACGATCCGCCGGAAACCGAATGTCATCATATTTGACTCCTGCATGTGCCAGGATGAGACGTGCAGGCTCGGCAAGTCCACGAGCATCAAAGTAGTACAATTTGTACGACATGTTTGACAGTTTTGTACTTGACGTTCTGGACACGAACTCAACAAATAAACTGGCAGTCTAGCCATAAAATGATGTGTGCAAAATATGCATGGTTGAATGGCAACCTTCATGTGATAACGTGATAAGGTTTGACATTTGATCTTGTTTCATTTATTGCATAGTACAGTGCTTTTGCAATTTTAATAATAATAAATGAATTTCTTTGGCATTATATACATATAATATTATAATATAATAAGCATTTTTATGAAAGCAACAGTATTAGTATACATTTCACATCACATCCTCATTTCCAGATACTCATAAACCAAGTGCTTTTATATCTTATCAATTATGCGTCATTCTTTGTTCCTTCTGTACACTTGAGCACAATACAAACTAACTCGATACATACAAACTCGATTTACGCTGACATAACTATGTGATTTTGTATTCAGAAACAGCAAACAAATCAATGTCATATATTCATAAGTCAAATAGGAGTCAGGATTTTTGCGATGTCATGGTCCAATTTCGAAAGTTATAACTTTTAAATGCAACAATAGAAAACGACAAAGTAGATTTGGTGACCAGATGGTTGTTATCTCCTCGTCCTCTTGCGACGACTCGGAATATGAATTTTTGAAATCTCTCTTGCATTTTCCAGGATGCACAAGTATGATTCCTTTTGAATGCATACACCACGAGAAACAGAAGTCCATTATATTACAAACCAAGAGACACATATGGTCGAAATTTTAATATCCCGGAAGCTGAAGCTGTCACAAGTCCAACCGCATGACTTATGCATTCTGAATTTCAG
Organism: Harlomillsia oculata; assembly: GCA_019776145.1. NCBI lineage: Eukaryota > Metazoa > Arthropoda > Collembola > Entomobryomorpha > Oncopoduridae > Harlomillsia > Harlomillsia oculata. The sequence goes on along the minus strand of JABASF010000287.1, from coordinate 39,009 downwards.
GGTTCCCAGAAATGGAAATTGTCCTTCCACCACTGTCCTTTTTCCTTTTCATGGTTTTCATTTCCTTGTGGGAATACTAAGCTATACTTACGTTAAAACCCGAATCTGCGTCGCCACAAGGCAAACATGAATAGAATTTGCAAGATCAAACAATTCAACATTCAACCCTTTTGTCTGTCATAAATAGGCCATATAAACCTTTATTTGCCATTTTATGCTACAAAAGATATTTCCCATATTAATTTCTCTATATTGAACACTGCACACAGCTTCTGTCCTACTCCCAGCAGCAAGAGTCATTATCATTATTGAGAAACATGAAACCCGGATTTGGAACACATAGACAATATCCATACTTTAATTAGTAGTATCATCCGCTAGTCTACTAATGCCTCTTTAAAAAATGCGACTCTGTTTTTCAAAGTGAATCCTTCGTTATCTTGTTTTCAATTCTAGTACGTTGTAAGTTATTGTTAGATGTTATTACAAAGTGTAGTTTTTTTCCACCAAGGGCGTATTCTCTTCCAGGTAGAGACAGAGGAAAGACCTTGAACGCTTCTCCTGGCAAAATTGGAGGGTTTCAATTTTGCCTGTTTGAATAAGGTAATGGATGAAAAAATCCAACAGAAGATAATGCTCAAGCTGATCAGTAAGCTATAAAACTGGATACACACATGCTGGATATTTAGTGAGAATATTCAAAACTATAGTGAAAGTTCTCATATGATACTATAAAGGTACTTATTACACTACAATGGAAGCAGGTGAGGAACTTTAGATATTGTAGCCTAGGAGCCATTTGGCTGTCATCTCGGTCTTTTCAAGTTGAAGTTTCGGTTTCTCTCTATTGAAAACGGCGATTTTGATAGTATGCGAGAAGTTACTTATATGCTTAGTACGTTTATACGCTTATTTTATAGTAGAATAGGTATAAATTTTATAATAGGAATCCTCGGCTGCGTTTGCTGGAAGCGTCTCTGCCTCTCTTTCAGGACATTTACATTATTATGATAACTATTTGAGATTCTCTCGCATTTGAATAGGCTGTCCAAACTCGAAAATGTCTCTTGGCAAGATTGCCTTTTACAAGAGAAGAAGAGTTTGAATTTGGAGAGAGAGCACAGCAGACTGAAAGTGAATGGCTGGATTGATCGAATCAAGTATCATTCCTCTCATCTCCTGTCTGTCGGATTCAACAGACGGCTGAATAAACTCCAGCAGACACACTCTCAATAATCATAATCATCCTTTGAACCCCGACTGGAATTTGCTTCATGCCACAGCCTAGCAAATGGAGAAGAACAGATCCGCTTTCCCAACTCTTTCGTGGATTTCACCCAGCAAATTGTGCATTTTCACAAAATCCATGCAAATGTACACAGTAAAATATGGTTTTCTGGTTTCCCAACACACAGCTTTAGCTTCTACTCGTGTTTCTTATATGTATTGAATTATGCCTTTCTTTCTAAAATACTTATAATTAAGACAGTTTGCTAACACTTTAAATTAAAGTTTATTACAGTCAAGTTCTCCAAGTTTTCGGAAACCAAATGTTCACGTCAGAGCATCAGCGTGCACAATTTGGTGTCGGAAATACATTGGAGACTTCCATGCTACTCGAACTATGAAACTCGTACAAAACCTTCATTCTAATTGAAATATGATTTAGTGAAAATGTGTACTTTAGTACTACTCAAGTAGCATAGTTTCGTCACAGACAAACTTTTTTGAGAGAGAACAAAGAAATTCAGCGGAAGAGTTGAAAACTCAAACTGCAAAACTGCAAAGTAAGTGCAAAGACAAGTTTTCTTTTCCCACCATCAATTATGCACTGGAGGAGGAAGACATCACGAGAAGAAGATAAAGCTTATGTTTGGAACAGCATGGTTTTTGCAACTTTTTGTTTCTTTTCCTAACAACAACTTCAAAAAGCTTAAAAACTCTTTCCCTACTATACACGTAATATGGCGAAAAAAAGAATCTTATACCATGAAAAACGCGATCGATCCGCTTTCCATTTTGTACATACAAGCTCTACGGTATGAAACAATAATAAAGGAGAAAAGCATAAGGAGTGAGTCCTTAAAAAGCAGCAGTTTTCTCAATTTGTTCACGTTCCAGGATTTTACTCTTACGATTTTTTAATGTGAATCTTCTTCAAAATGTTTTTTTGCACATACTTGGATTTAAACGGAGCGTTTCCCTAAATGATTCATAGGAAGTAAGTGTGAGAAGAAGTAGCGAAAAGAGAGAAAGGAGAGAGACGAGAGCTGCGCATTGGAGATTCATTGCGCCCTACTTCCATTAGATCCCTTGAAATCATGTTGAGATCTTTGCGAAATACGAATGCGAATGGAAAATGGAACAAAGTCTCAATAATGCATCATGAGGAGCAAAAGGTGTTTGCCAAAGTGGTTTGAGTGCCTTGTCTCGTGGCTCATGTCTTAAGGGTTTAGTAAGTCAAAAGCTAAAACGCTTTCTAAACCTAAAACCTACGGAATTATTAATCGGACCAAATTATTTAAATGTCTGAGACTTCCCCCACAGATGAGGCTTACAAGTTCCTTATGTTTTGATGTGATGTTATGATGCAACCTTGCAAACTCGACGCTTGGCTAGGGATTTCGTCTACACGACTCAAAAATTAATATACATTAAATGTTTACGAAAACGTTAATTTAAATGGAAAATGTACAAAGTTTGAAATTTAAGATTTACAAAATCTCGAAACGATTTCACAGCCAAGATAACAGTTAGACTTATTAGACTGTTCTCATTCTACAGAAATTGAGCTGAGTGGACTGAAAAAAGTGAAATGTGAGTCAATTTTCATTCTGGATTATTTTACTGTTTCCTTGTGTCATTTCACTGTGGGAAGAATACCAAAAAGATCCGAGTAAGCTCGTTCCAACCACCCAATTGTCCTCTGATGACCGGATACATGGTCATTTTATCTTTACGGTCTTCTTGTTTTATGACACCGATTGCCCAAGAGAGACGTTGTCATACCTGCACACGAAGATCAAGTCCACATTGTTCTTAATGTGATTTCATGAGGACACATTACTTTTCTAACAAGGTTTTTTTTGCCACTCTCCAACCGTGGTGTGACCAAGGAATAAGTGTTGGTTTTGGCCAGTATTATATACGACGATTGACTATGTTACGATGTCCAGCTTCTTCTCTGTTGCTTATGGAGGCTGTTTCTACTCATGGACATTGATGTTTAATGCATTACAAGCATTTTCCAGAGCAGAACACGCGCGTTCATCCGGCTTTACTCACGGATTATTCATGCTGACCTAAATTCGGAATAAACGGGACAATTGGGACGCACTTATCGTTTCTTTTCTCCTGTTGACTGTGACAGGTTGCTGTAAAACTACATTATGGAAATACGGACGAGACAAGAAGTACGATGAAGATGTACTACTACTACTACACACACAACAATATAAAGCTCTTCTTTTGAAAGTGAAACAAGATCCGGGGGAACATCACATGTCCTCAGTAAATATAGAAGACGAAGATGAAATTCTATCATGTCACTTTGTATGAGGAGGATCAAACGGGAAATTTGTGGTTTTGCCCCCCACTTCTCATTCTTATACTGTGGAATGCGTTCCATTTCCCGGGTCGCTGCTCGTCGAGGTGACAGTAATCACGATGGAATTTACGAATTCCACGTCACCAACTTGAGCAACCAGCTAAAACCTTGTTTATTTGTCTTTGTATGTTGAAAGTTGGTGGAATGGTCGTTCGTCCAGTGTAGGTTTTCGAGGGTCATTTACCAGTGTGGTTGAATTGCCAAAATACTAATGAACTTTATAGTGGGTAAAGTACTTTGGTCAAGATGCCAAAAAAATGTTCCTCTATTTGAAAACATTTTACTCGGATCTAGCTTATTTTCTAGGAAACACTTCAATCGACCGAAAAAATTCCTGTTCAGTTGAATTTTCTGTTTGCGAAAAAGCTTGAAATGTTGAAATGTTGAAAGTTGAAATCCTAAATCCCGTCCGGAGAGATGTGAAAAGCTGTTTCCTGTAGCTCTTTGGCTTTTAACTCCAGCAGATGTTTCTTGTCTAAAAGATTCCTGGAACATCACGCGACGCAATAATCTTATGTTACCTTGTCCAAAACACTCTTTAGTTGCCAAACTCAGGTCGGAGAGTGCTTTACTTGTCACTTCTCCAAGTCACGACACATGTCACGTATGTCACGTTCATTGTCTTTTCACATCATTTATGCAACAAGGTTGAAGAGTGTAGTTGTGTCCCAATTATTAATTCTAATTATTGAAACGACCATGTGAAATGGCAAGAATCGTGTTGTGCCATTAGGTTTTAATGTCACTTTTATCTCATACGCTAGTTATTATTATGAACTTTGAACACAATAATGTCATTTTCCATCCCGACATGTACGACTCATTCGTTATATCTATAGTTCACCGTTGAATATAGAGCATATAGTCTTCATATTACATTGTGAAAACCCCGTGTGCCAGAAGTCGTTAAATGGAAACTTACTTTCTCCTAGTATGGAGACAAGTCTGAAAAGTACGTATGAAACTTTTAGGCCTCTTGGGAATGAGATTACAAGAAATCCCGTATAACACTTCCGGCACATCCATGAACATAATAAAAAGGAACGCACACATTTTAGTTACTCTAATCTCAACATTTGATAAAAACATCCTTCACTTCAGAAATACCAGAATGTTCCAGTTCCAGACGATTTTTTGGACGTAAAACACTCCAGAAGAACTAATATTGACATATTTTAATTGCCCTTGGAGTGTTCAGGGACACATTCAGCTTTTAACCAAAATGGAAAAGTATAGTGAAACTGTGACCAACTGGCTAAATATAGAAAAAAATTACCCAAAAATATACTACTAATATAGAGTTTAACGGTGAATAGGCTGTCGATTAGTGTCGAAAGTGGTCACTTTGTGTGCCCCAATGGTAAAATTCCTCATTTTTCTTGTGCTTTCACTGTGTTTTTTTATCTTGAGAGAAAGAAAATGCTTGGAAACGTTTTTTGTGGACCTAAGTTCCTTCATCATTAGCTAATACTTGACGAAATTTTTTGTGTGTGAAAAAGCCAGAGTCACATAATATTGTCTTCGTGAATGAACTGTTCCTTCAATCACAGCCAAAATGCATTCTACAAAGTGCCTCGTAGATGAACAAAGTGTAAAGAGAAGAAAAAAGTGAAGAGAAAGGAACACAATCAAAAAGGCTCTTTAACGAGAGGAACTCGCGAATGAGACTTCTCTTCTACTTGCGGTCCTTTTTTTCCTCTTGACTTCGTCACGATTGCATTAGCCACTGTCGGATCTGTGTGCGGTGAGATTCAGTGATGAAGAAGAGTGAGAAAAGAAGCGATGAGAGTATAAAAAAGAAGAGAAAGTGCTGGTACATAAAGGAAAAAAGTCTTTGAGCAAGAAAGAGAGAGAGAGAGAGAGAGCAAATTGGATTCTCTTTAGGATCTCTTACGTGGAAGGTATTGGGCCAATCATACCGAGTCCATTACGTGTCTTTTGCTTTCGAAAAAATGTAATAAAAGCCTTCAGACTCCAATTGAAATTGCTTAGCTTATCAAGCCAAAGTGATTACATCAACGGAAGTCACGTTGGTTTGACCTCCCGGCCTGAAAGGTCACATGTTTTCGTGTCCCTGCTCTTATTACATTTTTATTTGCCTTATTTCTTTGTTGATGACTTAAATTAAAAAATTCTTTCACAGAGGCGCTCATCCTGTAGTAAAAATTACGTTACGTATGTCATAAATGCAAAAAATGTTTGAAAACGTCTTAATAAATTTGATGTTTAGAAAAATGTCATATAATAATATTATTCTTTGCATAGCTCCACGAAAGATGTTTGAGAAGTAGCACCAAAGAATGCGAAATACTGGTGAAATTCTAAATTGATTAGAAGATTCTTTGAAGGCTCTTCACCATGTTTTTTATGTACTTTTGACTTGTGATGAGAAAGAGGGACAGAAAATGAAAGCAAAAAAAATGTTCTGTCAACAACTAAGATGTTATATTCTCCTTTTGCCATTTTGAGGTTGTCATCACTCGAGATTTTGATTTTGTCCAGTAACCAGGAAAGATAAAGTAATATTAATGTTCTCTGTGGAATCTTGCAAAAAAAGGGAGAGAGGGAAAACTGATGATGAAACTGCACAGTTGCAACGTGCACATGAGACTTTTCCATGTGTAGCATGTAATGTTACAAGGAGGATTTTTGAATTCATGCAGCATCTCGTGAAAGGCGACTCTTTTCGGTGGAAATCCCTGGCATACTTTGTACACGGCGACCGATGCGACGATGACGACGGAAGGAAGTCTCTACACTTTCCCCGACCGTACTCCGTTATTTTGGTTGTAAGGAGAGGATGAAAACTGGAATCGTGGGTGTATAGATAATGTGTGTACGTCGTGTGTCATCTTCCCTGAACATCATAATGGACTCAAAGTCGCAGGAGATAATGGAGAATGAAGACACGGCCATGAGGATGTGAAAGTCAACACGTCAAGAAAAGTGGTCGCTCCGTAGGAAACAAAGGGAAAGCACAAAGCTGTCAAATGGCACATCGCTTTTTTTCTTTTCTGTCTCCCCTGCTAGAATATGCCAGAAAATCCTTTAGTGCTCAACAAGAGAGAAAGCAAAAGCGACGAGTCATCATCATCTTCTGAAGTCAACGGGAACGACGACTACCCAAAAACTTGCCTTTTTGCACAAAAACAGGGAATGCACTTTCACTTTTCTTATTCGAATCCTCATATGCGTCACTTGGAATATTTTGACTGGAATTGTTCCGTCTTTTCTTTCGGTACCATTACGGTTTGACTTTGGTTTCTCCCCTGAAAAGTCCCTAGTGTCCTATTCCCATGTGTTTTCCTTTCTCTTGACACAAAACACGATGCGAAACAGTGAGTTTTAGAGGTTTGTGCCATTCTAACACGCAATGATGCGGTGGATGTTCCCCGCCACATTTTCCCTACAGAGTAATCAAGCTACAGACAGAAAAGTTTTTGGAAGCAGGGCATTTCGTTCCATTAATTAATTAAATGCATGGGATGGAAAAACATAAATCTTTTCATAGAAAGTACTCTAATAATGCTCAATGCCGTGTGGTCAGAAACGTAGTAAAATTACATTCGGGACTGGAAGTAGCGTGGAAAATGCAAATTCTCGCGGAATACGGGGGAATGTAAGATAGGACGCCAGGATCCTTACGGTGACCTTTGAATGTGTACCGTGTATTTTCACAGGCTCATTGTTTGCTTTCATGGAAAGATCAAATATAAAGTTTCTCCAAAGGGTTTTGAGGACGTAAAACCTACAAGATATTCGAATAGCATGTTCCTATATTCAAGAAACCGTAGAGGGTTGAATACGCGATTGTTACCACAAACTTACCAGAACAGGTACTAGTAATGATAGAAGGATCCTTTTTCGCACATTTGAAGAACACTTGTCCTTTTCCTTTTGTGGTAGTGAAAAGACCTGGTTGACACAGTTGAGAAAAGCGTAGTATTCAGTCGTAGTAAGTAGTTTTTTTTTGTAAAAGAAGAATTTGGATTGTGGGAAAAGCGGCCGACCCCCCAGGAAGATTCGGGGCGGGGTCGGTCATTGATCCAAATGAAGAGGAGTCCGGGTAAGAGAAGAGAGGACATGGTTCACGGCAGCTCCCGGGTTCTCTTCGGATACGAACCGAACAAAACCAGCGGGTGCTACTGGTTCCTCTACTCTTTTAAGGTAGTTTTTTTTACATCCTTTGTCCTATAAGTACGATCACACACACATGAGAAAGAAGAAGAGAGAAAACCTTGCTCGCAACTTCTTTGACCGGGTCAGATGCGGAACAAGACTCCTGCCGATACGATCTGGTCTGTTTCCTTTGTACTTTCCCTTTTCCATCTCAAAATGCGGGGTATATTGGTATACGGACCAACTTTCTCTTTTCTCATTCTCTTTGAAAGCTGACGAAGATCACAGAAAAAATGTCTTCTTTTCGTGCAAAATAAAATGTTTTTTAAAAGTCATTTTTTGGAGTTGAAGAAAGCTTAAAATATGAGTCGACTTGATTAGTTTACGTGACATGGAAATTCAGTTACTTTTTGAAATATAGAAAGGAGGAGTAGGAGGAGGACGTAAGCATAAATATTTTGGTAGTTCATATGTAGGGAAGATGCAACATCGTTTCTCTGCCTATCCACGAGTAAAATGGGAAGAGAATGCGAAAATTGCGCATTTGTGTTGCTCATGTTCATCATCATAAAAAGATTCCCGACCACGTTTTTCCAGGTATCCCATTAGCTTTTCTGAAGTATCCCGAAATGGTAACGAAGCATAAAGCATGTATTTTACTCCATGCAACTTGAAAGTAGGAAGTGGTTCAATGAAAATGCTGCTGCGGTGTACTTGAAAACTCCTGGAGTCACTTGACTTGTAGTACTCCGTACTCCAGGAGAAAGAACTCCTGGAACAGTCCGTTTTCAACTGAGAGGGCCAAACGAGGAAGTAGCAAGTTTCGGTCGGTTTGGCCCCGGACTTGAGTGTGTTTGTGTGTGTGTGTGTGCCAAAAAGTAGTCAAGTTTTGGGTAGCAGGAAGAAGCAGTCCTCTCGTAGTTTCACTGGAGAAAATCAATGGGAAATGAAATGCGGATGCTGCGTTGATCCTCCTCCCCGACCCTCCGCCACATCATTACATTCCTCCAGAGATCGATCTCTAATTCAATCTCCTGGTCGAGGTAGAAACTACAGTGCTGATGCTGAGTCCTCCGCTGGGCTCTTTCTTCTGCGCCAGCCAAACACTGAAAACCCAAACTTACCCTGAGACACTAAGACACAAAAAGGGCCCGAACACAACCTCGTAGTAAAAGCAATAGTAAGGTCGCCAAAAAATCTTCTGGAAAGTCGTGACAACTTCCTCGTCCTCTCGCTGTCGTCCCGCGTAGTAAAAACCACGTAACAAAAATGTCTAATGCCTCCCGGCCTTTTCCACTATGCATTTTTCCCTGTGTGTACTCTAACTTGCAATGGCATGCAAACGTCAACGCAGGAACGTCTCGTCTCCCCTCCTCTTCGTCTTGACGTTCCACTTTCTAAGTCTTTTGTAATCCATTTTTCTGGTAACTTTTCCATAATTTGTCTTACTGTATTATAAATTGAATAGCAACTCTCAATTTTCCTGCAAAATATACCCGCGGGCATGTTCTTTCCCGACTTTTCTCTTACGTACTCTACGTTTTCTACCTGACATATTCAGAATCCATGCATGTATGCATATAACGACTTATGTTTTATATGCACATATGCATTATAATTATTCTGACTAGATATGTGCAATTTAGATGCAATATAATCTATTATAGTAATTATGGTTCTCCTTACAAACGACGGAGTATGGGCTGGGCGTGCCCGAAATTTCAAACTACAGTAAAGGGATTTCACTCATTTCACATTTCATGGAGCAGCGCAGCATACGAAAAACACCATAATTTGGAAACTGTCAAACGGTAATTAATTTGGCCTTCATTAGTGGCAGGAAGATCAGTGTTAAATAATAGGGAGGAATGCTAATTCTTGTAAACACAATGGATATATATGCTGTCGTAATAAGAATGAAGTCATTTTTCTCTTAAATGTTTGGGCTTTGAGCCAAAAAAGAGCTTTTCCTCATGTTCCTTCCGACATAACTGGGAAAACATCTCATTCACTGCAGCAGAAGAAAGTAAAAGTGTGTGCGTTTGTGGGCGGATGGCACTGACTCATTTAGTCGTTTCTGTCCACAAAAAAGCAAACTCAAGACTCGAGAATTAAATAAATGCTAGGAAAAACTTGGTGAACTTGGCTTTGGATAAGAAATGAGATATATGTACTTGTTAGTATACACAACCTCGTTTTCCGCTTCCATCCAATCTCATCCAAAACAATGCAATGCGTGGGAGTAAGAAACTCTTTTGTACTACACATGCATATACGTAGTAAGTTTTCCTTACGTACTACACTACTTGAGCCAAAGGAAGTTTTTCTCCCGCAATGACACATAAATGTCTGGGCCATTGGCGTCACTATATAAAATAGAGATTACGTCGAGTCATTTATGATACTTAAAGGCCTATCTGAGCCTATCTGCTGACACGGGTGACCTCCGGATTGGTGGGAGGAATTGCATCACTTTGTTTCTGCGTGGGGGAATCGATTTCAAAAGCAGCAACGGAAGTTTCTCTTATGAATGAACTCAAGCAGTGAAAGAGAAAGGAGAGAAAGTGTAAATTACTCTTAGTACACACAGACCTGGTAGTTTTCGAGTGTTTTTGTGCGGGTTGTGCTTTTGTATAGAGCTGTCCGTATGAGTCTTCCGGAGTGTTGGAAGGCAGATTTTGAAATTTCTTCTTTGGCGTTGGTTCTTTCTTTTTCTCATTCCTTGAATTTGAATTCGTAGAGAGCACAACAGGCTGGTGGGAAAGAAAGTACATAAGCGTTGCCTAGTAGTATGACAACGGTCCGAATATGTATTATATAGTCCGAAATAGGCTTTTTTTTATCTTTTTAGGTGTGTATGACTACACCAGAAGGGTGACATTAAGAAGAAGAAGACGAGAAGGAAGAAGAAGATTTTCTCGGATGCATATGATTGTGGTATAAGGCGGATATAAAGTGGAGAGAGTTGAGTTCACGTTTTCTGTGACGCTCTCCTTCGCCAGGCGCGGGGAGAAAAGTCGAGTCCGACGAAAGCCGAGGCTCCAACGAGCAAGGAAAGAAAAAAACCTACACGGGCTCTTTCAGCTTTAGAGTTTCCAGCTCAATTTTGGTGAGCAAGAGAGAGAGAGAAGACTTAACTGGTGAGACAACACGAGAGGCGAGACAGTGTCATTGCAAGTGGTGAAAGTTCCTCGTGTCTTGGCGACTCGCTCTGTCTCAAATGGGGCCGTTGCACACAGCACACAACCCTTTCACAACCCTCCCGGTTCCATGGGGCACTTGACACATTCAGAGTACGAACAGCTTGAGATCTTTTGTCACGTAACTCGATTCCGGAGCAATCCCCAAAGAATTCCATGCATTTGCATTTTTTGAATGCAAAAAGGGGTGATTTGAAATCATACGCAAAAGGTTTAGTAAACGTGATCCGTTTCCGTTGTGATTCACCCCAAAAGACTTTAACTTTCCTCAGGTTGTTACGATACGAAGAAGTATGTTGTGACGGTGTTTTGTTGCAATTTGAGATTGCTTTTAGTGTGAATTTTGTTGGATTATACAAAGTATGAAGGTAAAAGTTGAATTACAGTGAGTCTCATGCAACAATGCCAGATGATTCCGGCATCCGGCATGAATTTCCAATCCTGGTGCAGTTACTCTTGATGGTTTGACGCTGGAGTGCACCTGAGTGACCTGAAAAGGGTCACGTGACAGCAGAATTCATGTACTGGTTACGATGTGTGATTCTGTTGGGTCACATAGCCGTGACGATGGCCGGTCAGAGCTTCGCTGGTCCAGGGACCGGTACAGGGAGCGGGGGCAGCGGCAGCGGTGGATCAACGTCCACCGGACGCAAATCCCATGGAGTGACGAAATACATCCCGTTTCCAGTGTTCACAATGCCGACGACTATGATGATGACATCGTCAACGACGACTACAACGACCTTACCAACTACTACTACAACTACTACAACGACTACTATGCGAACGACAACTACAACAACCACGACCCGTCGACCCACCACGTCGACGACAACTGTCGCTGCCCCAGTGACAAAACCTGAAAGTACGTTCCATCATACACATTTCCATCATGCGAATGCCAATCACTCGTACACGTCTTGGACTGAGCCTGACGTGACTTTAAGCGGGTCAACGGCGTCATTGAGTTCAAACGGGACGTTGTTCGTGACCGTAGCTACTACTCCTTCTGATGTCGTCAGACAATCCAAGTACTCTCTCCTCCAAATCATCCTCATAGCTTGGGTTGCTTCTTGTCTTGGCTTACTCACAGTCCTGGGCAACATTTTGGTCATGGTGTCCTTCAAAATTGACAAACAACTACAAACAATTAGCAACTACTTCCTATTGTCATTAGCAGTCGCGGATTTTTTCATCGGGACTATTGGAATGCCGCTTTTCACCGTGTATCTTCTCATGGGCTACTGGCCATTTGGCATACGTATCTGTGACGCTTGGCTATCCATTGATTACCTCACATCGAATGCTTCAGTGCTCAATCTCCTCATCATTTCTTTTGACAGATACTTCTCTGTCACTAGGCCACTTACTTACAGGTATGTTTTCAAGCATCATTTATTACCTTTCAAGTGTATTGTGATTACCTCAGCTTTTATTACATCTCCCAATCCACCTTCCACCCATACAAAGCACATTAAAGCCAAAATGCCCACATGAATGCACTTTCGGCGATGATGAAAGATCAACCGTAACAAAAGGCTGTTAGTGTAATGTAATAGTCAATTCCATCCTGCATCTGCATTGTCAACTCTTCTCTTTTGTGAGAGGCGCCTCTTTTGATGATGAATATAATCAAATGCCATCAACTCAATTAGAGATTCGAGTGGGTATAGGATAGGACTATAAATGATCTGCTTTTGATCTGGAATTATACATACGAATATTCAAGTAATATAGTTTTGAAAAAGAATTTCCACGCATTGTGGTTATGAGCATCAGAAAAGAAGCACAAAAGGTTTTATTTGCATGAACAGGCACTTGAGTTATATTTTTATTCGTCGGTAGAGAAAACATGAAAGAAACCGATTTTAGATTTGGTTTTGCAGGTTAGCACTTGCACATTATTACGTAAAAGGACAGAGTGGTAGAAGTTGGGTTGGTTTGAGTCTGTGTATAAACTAATGAGAATGATAAAATTACGTGTAAAAAGCTGGAGGTTATTATTAGGAAGGAAACGGAACGGGTAACCGGGTAGAGATGACTAATTAGAAGAAACAACAATGCCAATTACCAATTTAGCCTTCACGAAGACAAGTTTATGAGAAAGAGGGTTTTCGGTACGAAATCCAAGTTGATCCGTTCGGAAAATGATGCGACAATGGAAAAGTCAGAGTCAGAGAAGAGAGTATATATGAGGAGTGAGGAGAGGAGAGAATTCGGAGATACGAAATGCGAGGTCACCATTAAATCCCGGTGTATAATTGGACTGAATAAAGAGATTCTTCGGTCGTCGTTATTATAGCTTCGAGTTACGCGGAGGAAATTGAGCAGCTAGAATATCATAAACAGAGGAAAAGACCCAGGCAGTATTTTATATACCCGGGTATTATGACTATTATATAAGAGACCGTCTATAAACGAAATGAAGGCAACGTGTAATTCAAGTGCAAAAGAGCGTGAAAGGAGAATTATAGTGAATCAGTGCAAGTCCCACGGATTTTTGATTAGACGTACAGATCACCTTATTACCACACAGAGGAATCTGGGAATGTGTCCATTTATTCCTGTGTTTTACGTTAGGAAACCCGGGTTTTCTCTTCTTCTGTGTCTGCGAATGAACTTTACTTTACTTTTCAGGAAATTTAGTGGGAGATCCTGTTTTATTTTCTTCTTGGAGCTTAACCTTTCCAGAGGATTCTGGCGATTGACGATTGCAATAATTTTTACATTTTACAACTCTACATTTACAGCCCGGCTTTTTATAGTAGTCCCTGTATTTTTACGAGGGACCTTTTGCGTTTGTCTCTGCCAAGCAAGACATAGTCCAGAAAGAAATACTGTTGGAAACGACCATGTCCGAATAAATCGGAGATTTTTTTATATCTGAAACTGGCAATGGACACAAAAATTCCCGGGTTAAATGAAGATGGGGAAAATCGAGTAGGAATAGGAACGAGCAAGTTTGTTGCAAATACACAAACGTAAGTTTGTGTTGCAACTTTAGTTGAAAACTTTTGCTTTTCCGGAACAGTGAAAGAAGGTACATTTGGTTGAATAATGCATTAAATAGTAGAGCAGAACACAAAGTTTCCATTTCTACGTCAAATGCTGCTTATGCCTGGACGTTTTTCAGCAGGTATATCGTTTAAAAAGGTGCAAGCCTGAGTTTTTCAAATAGAGAATTTTTGGTCCAGGTTCATCCACAATGTATGGAATGGCTTGCAATAGTCTGATTTCCGCTTGAAGATCAGTCTATACATTCCATACTATAAAATTTAATAGGCTTTCCCCTTAGGTTTTATTGGGAGACTATTTAGCGTGTTGGGATCGTTAACTTGTCCTCGTTACCTGCATTGGACACGGTAATTTCTACACAAAGTTTCGTTAGCATGTTGTGCCAAAAAAACAAAGGGATGCTCCTTGCTCTTTTGTACGCGTTCAGCACAATAATGTTATAGCTTTCCTTAACGACAACTGGCTATTGACCAAGTTTCAAGGACGGAACGATTCACGAGCAAGGAGTCGTCTTCGTCTGGAGTTTCTGGAGAACCTTCTGCTTTTCTGGAAAACTGGAAACACGGTCGTGGAACGAGAAAACGACTTTCAAACTTGCTGAGGAATGCTTTTTGCGAAAAATTCCTTTCGTTGTAATTCCTGTGAGCCTTTTGGAAAGCAGAGGAACATGAAGTTGTAGTAATTTTAGTACGTAGTATAGTACTCATCAGCTTAAGTCTTATGCGTACTTAAGAACGAGAACATGAGCATCCTGAGTTGTCCTTTTCATTACATTTGGGTACTTTCTCCTTTCTTTTGGTCAACTGGAGAAGAAGTGTCGACGTAGAAGAAGTCGACGTCGACGAACAACCCTAGTCGTTTTTGTGCATTCCGCGGACATTTTATGTACGAAGTCATAAAGTTCTCTTGAAGGATCATGAATTTCTTTATGCATCACAACTTGAAAGTACCTTCTTCAGGGATACTCCCAAAATTTTACATTTCAGAGTACCAACATAGTAAAAAACAAAAACAAGGTTTCACAGCGTTCCAACCTTCCAACCAAGAATGCAACAAAAAATGACAGGAATTTTGAATTTGAATTTCCTTATGATGATTATCTCTTGAATAATTGAAGGGCTCGACGGACGACGAGGAAGGCTGCACTGATGATTTCATCAACGTGGATCATTTCAGCGTTGCTTTGGCCGCCGTGGATTTACGCTTGGCCGTACATCGAAGGGGGACGTTCTGTGCCGAAAGACAAGTGTTATATTCA
Source organism: Harlomillsia oculata (assembly GCA_019776145.1). NCBI lineage: Eukaryota > Metazoa > Arthropoda > Collembola > Entomobryomorpha > Oncopoduridae > Harlomillsia > Harlomillsia oculata. The sequence continues at coordinate 23,810 of JABASF010000287.1, read as the reverse complement.
GTTCATCGAAACGAATCATTACATCACATTCGGAACGGCCATTGCCGCATTTTACATCCCAGTGTCCATCATGCTCTTCCTATACTATCAGATTTGGAAAGAGACCGAGAAGAGACAGCGGGATTTGTCGCAGTTGCAAGCGGGCAAGAAGGATTCGAGTCGTCGGTCCAATTCCAGGTTTGAATTCTCTTTCCTTCACTTTCTTCTCACTTTTCAGGCCAAATTCTTTCAAAGCTGCATTCGACGACCAAGGCTGTACGAAGAATGTTACATGTACGTAAGACGACGACATCGACAGTACTAGTGTCGCAATGTAAGTCGCCACGTCTTGTAACTATTCAAAGAAAAACTGAAGTGTAGTCGATCAAAAAGTCCTTTTTCCCTTCTTTTTCTTCTTCGTTCGTCTACGTACTAAAGTAAACTTTCCTTTAAGAAAGTAAAAGTTCCCAGGACTTTTTCCTTTTCGTCTTTTACACGCATTTTTACACTTACACTTCTAAAAATCATCCACTGGTGAAGGAGAAAACGCCTATTTGTCAAAACAAATATCCGCTTCGTCTCGAGAAATGCGCTGAAGAAAGCTTTATAGGCTCCCCGCTTCTCGCTCTCTAACATTCTAATGGAATACTCTCAAACTCATTTGTTTTGACGACTATTTTGCATAGGAAAACATGTCGAATGCCAACGAGGCTGAAACTGCTTGTAAGAATTTAAATTTTGAACGTGTCACGTTCGCATTCCGGTCCTATATTTCTATTTACCACATGGGACTCTCAAAGGTCCCGGAAGACAAGGCTCAAACGGCTTTTCCAAGTACCCGAAAGAATTTTCCTATTCTTTTTTATGCACTCTTTCATTGGACACAGTTGCGAGGTAGCGAGGAAGGCTTAGACCAAAAGTCTGCACTGAAGAAAATAATCTCCTTAATTGAAAATAATTAGATGATTAGTTCTGTTTCGAATTCGATTCATGCGTAGTATAGACGAGCGGAGCGCGATGAGTTTGATTGTTATCAAATTTTAATTACTTTGAAACCTTGGATTTGCAAATCCTATTAGACATCACATCGGTCGTAAGATCCCTTTTCGGGCTGACTTTAGAGAGCGTCGTGTGTTTACGACTTGATGAAATGACTCCTCTCCTCTTTTTTACGAGGCGTTTCATCAAGGTGGAATTTTGTGACTTGACATTGCCACGCATGAAGACTGAAGACGATGAGTTTTTCGTCCTAGTCGTCATCTTCTTTTATAGACTGTCCCATAGTCCCAAGGTCGATGTATCCAAGTGTCCAATGTGTTTCTTTTCATCTCCTGCTGCGTCTGGCGACTCTAATTTGACCAAAGTTGAACAAAACGCCTCAAAATTGAGTCCATGTGGAGGACACAAAATGTCATTTTATGTCTCACAGATGTTCATACCGTCTAAAATTGCAAAAGTCTGTCTGTTAATATACGTATAGCACATACATTTCTTGACCCAATTTATTTTATATGAAATGTAGCAAAAACGTATGAACCGAGTAACAAATTGCATTGTTTTATTATTTTTGCTAATTAATTAATTAAGAGTCTTTATTAAACCTTGTTGGTATGAATGTCGTGCGTAAGGTGCAGTACAAGGACTTATGATAACAAAAACTTCTACGAAAAAGCTAAACAAAAGTAAGTGAAGAAGCAATTTTGCACATTTTGAGGGTTTGTGCATTGAAGGAGACTTGATTAATCTTCGTTAAAAGAGAAGCAACGTTTTCATTACTCGGTCGTTGTCGTTGGGTTCGCTGCCGCCCGCCGGGCTTTTTCTCCTATGAAAAGGCTTTTGTTTCCTGTGTGCCATTGTGTTGAACGGGGGTCGTCAATGCTGATTTTCGTTCCTTGCGGCTTTTTCTGGCACAGTTTTTCACCTGTTCTTCTTCCGTTCCTAATACGGTTGTTATTACCATGCTCAAATTCCCGAGTCTCCAGGCAATTTTTACCATTATAATGACCTGCGTTTTTGGGAATGACGTCACTTGCAAGATACAAATAAAGGAAGAAAATTTCTTATTTCATGTAAGAAGAAATTGAATTCTGTTTTCTTCGTTCAAAAGAAATGGAGAAATTTAGTGTTGGGAATTCTTGATGGAATATTATGGGTAGGAAAAGTGGGACGACACAAGCTGAGAATGTTTGATGGCATTGGGCGGAGTGTTTGAGGACTGTTCACAGTTTTTCGGTTTTTTTCCGGTTTTTTAGTATGCATTGTGGTGCGGTGGAGGCATTCGGGGTAATCCTTCAAGACACCGACTGAACACCCTGATCACGTCCGCTTCATATCACGACTCATTCCGGAGCCGAAGAAGCCCAAGCCTCTTCTCCAAATATAGAGGAATCGTCCACAAGTTTCTTTTAAAAAGAAAACCCAACCGAACCGAAATTGGGAACTCCCCCAAAGAACCCGAATTTTGTTCCACTTTACAACTAGCAATCTGCTTCTTTGAAAGTATCTTTACATATAATGAAATCAATTTTTGAGTTTTAATACGAAAAGTGTTCTCATCGGTTGAGTTGGTTCCTTCCAAAAATGCCAGGAAAGGCTTTTGGAAAATTTAATTATGATTCGTAGTTGTTGCTGTAAATTAATTTAGAATGAGTTTTTCAACTTTTTGAGTTAATCAATGTGAAAGTGGACGTTGAAGTTGAAGTGTATCTAATCTCTGCATCTCTGTCTTCTGGACAACCTGTCTGCTTTGAAAGAAAGTTCCATTTTCCAGTTTTCTCTGTTCATCTTTAAACATCTGGCGAAAGGAGAGACAAAAGACAAAAGTTTTCCTGTTTATTTAAATGACATCAAGTGGGCTCTTGTTCGTTCCTGAAAGTCATTCTTCCGTCTTTTTCACGCAGAGGTTTATATTTGTTTTCCCTAGTAGTGAAAAGCTCTTTCCATTCGATTTCCTAACGGTCTCTTTCTCTTTTCCAAAGAATGAAAGAAAGAGGAGGAATTCAAATGAGAACATTTTCGACACGCGTCACTTGTAATCGATGAACTCAAGAGGTTTGGCTTTTTCCCCCTAAACACTTTTTCATTCCACCTCAGAACCAAAATGTCATTTGCAAAAAAAACTTTTCGCATTTCATGCTATTTCATTCAATTTTGTCTTTTGTCTTATACAAATCAGCATTTCCGTTTTCCAAAATGTCAAAAAACACAACTAAATTCTTTGTTCATGCCACACTCCCGATTACGTTAGAAAAATAAATTAACGACCATAATCATTAATCAAAATTAAAAATATTAAAGTAGTATTCAAAATTATTACGCCATTATGGATTTCAGAAAATCGTGCAAGTTAATAAATGTTTCCGTATAATTTTAGGTTAGTTCCTTTTTAAACAACTTAATGTGAATTTGAATATGAATTTTTTGAATGTCATTGTCAATCGTTCATCGTCATTCGTCATCGTTCATCGTTCCGTCAAACAGTCCAACTTGACCCCGAAATCGCCGAAATCGCCCACAATCACAATCACAATGATGAAAAAACGAAAATTGAGACCTTTTTCCTATTTCTAATAAACTATTACGTTGGAATTGAGACAATCGTACACATCTGGAATACGAAAGGAACCCGAAAAAAGTTGAGACTGCAAAAAGTCGAAAGTAAAGTATTACTTTTTATATTAGGTAATCCAAGAGGAAAAACGTACTATCTTCATTTGGTATGGAAGACTTGGTTTCGCAACTGAAAGCCATTTTATTTGTTGTGTCTGTTAGTTAAAGAATTGATTTTTTGACTTGTTACTCGTGAAAATGCAAGGCTCAGTTTCATGAATGAGATATTAAAAATACTCGTAATTTTAGTAATTGAAGCCGCATAAAACTATATTATATATAGTGTGAAATCCGAGCTTCATTAAACCCCCAAAAAGGACAAGATTGGACAAGGTTTCATCCCGCTCCATTTTCCCCCGCACACACCCCGGAGAGAAAGCAACAAAGTTAATTTCCGGTGTGTGGCGAAAGCACCTTTGGATAATGCTCATATGAGCGGACAAGGGAAAGCACACAAAGCCTAATAATAGAGCACACCTGTTCCGCCTCTAGCACTTACTTTTCTCTTTTCAACGACGTGGATCGTGGACGTCGACGTCGACATCGACAACGGCTTTGCAATCCATTTCACAAACCGTGTGAAACAAGTACAAGACTTTTATTTTCGACGTTATTCTTATCCTCAGAAAATACTGAGCCTCGCCTTTTGAAAATGGCAGTTTGAAATAGTACTTTATATTGCGCTCGAGGCAAAGCTTTAACTTTAAACATTAAAAAATTAAAATGTTGCAAAACACAATATCCTTAGAAAATACTGAGAAACTTTCGAAATGTCACATTTAAAATAATAACCTGCTCTCATAATGTCATTAAAACCATTACATTTAGTGCACTAAACAGTAATCGTAACTATAACCATGAAAAACCTGCATGACGTAAGCAAGCGAGAGAGAGGTTCAAATGAAGCGAACAGACTGCGAAAAGGCCAATGTGAGAGTTACAGTCACAGTCGACAAAAAAAAACTGGAAAGAACCAGACCTGGTGAAACTAGAGAAGAAAATGGAATTGTGGAAGTGGAACTACTACTAAATTTTGGTATGTTTGTTGAGCGAAATGAGTTGCCTTTTCCTCTTTTTCACATAGTCTCTGTTTGGAGACGATAAAGAGTGAGGAAGAATCGATTAAAATTCTCCAGCTGCCAAGTTTCTACAGACTCCGTTTCATTTGAAACCCCATTTCTTTGCATTTTTTCCAGTCTTTTTTTCTTCATTTTGTGGTTTCACGTTTCATCTTTCATGCGTACTTCACTTTAGAATTAAAAAAAACTTTTATGACGACGTTCTTTTTAGCTTCGATAACTTTTTCTCAAGCTTAGTACATTGCAGTGAAAAGAGAAAGAATCAAAAAGCATAAGACACTCAGACACCGAATGAATTCTTTTGTGAAGCGGAAAAAAGCTAATAAGGGAATTTTTATGAAATGGAAAATCAGTGAAGAGACAGGCGAGTCCTCAATTTTTTGGCATTTACACAGTAATTCAATATTTTGTTATGTGGACTTGTAGACAATGGCAAAATTTTTGCGAAATGGAAAAAGAGATATGAAATTGCTGCAAGCGATTCAGCATTTTTTTTCTTCAACATGCTAGTTGATACATACATTTTTTATGAAAAAAGTCAAATTTGATACGATAGCTTGCCATGTTGCTGAATGCATCACTTCATTCCTAGAAGGGATGAATAGAAGCTTAATTACGACGTTGAGACGAGCGGAGAATGACGAAAATGGAAGAATCGGATAGTTTGAAGAAAGCAAAAGCACGTATAGAATTTTCGGTCGGATTGACCTCTTAGTTCATGTGGGACTTTGAACAAAGCCCAGAGGGTCCCTTTTTTGGAAGAATGCCAGTTTCACATGCTCCCTTCGACATCCTTCCTGTAATTCTCGGTTTCTACTTTCTCTACTCTAGTTTTGTCTTTATGTTCTTTTTGCTCTTGTGAGTTCTGAGTTTCTATTCCTTTAGGGCGCTGTGGCGTGTGGGAGAGAAAGACTATTGTCATCTGTTGCAGATGCTCCAGCGTCTTTCACTTCCAGCATTCCCTCTTACAACTTCAATTTATTACTTTGTACCTTTTTTCCATATGACTTTTCTTTATGAAGACATTCCCAGGAATTCATATTGTACAAAATGTGACGAGAATATTTCGGGCCGTGAAACGGTGAAACTGTAAGGAGAAAAGCGAGCGAGCAAACAAGCAAAGTGGACTTTGGGACATATGCACGAGCACGAAGGCGTCTCACAAAATGAATGGCCTATTTCAAGAAAAAAATTTCTCAAATTTTTAAAAAAGTAAGGGATTGCAGAAAAGGGGAATCTAGGTTCAGGTGTAGCGTGTAACACATTGCATCCTTTTATTACATCACATTGACGCTCACAAATCTAACTGTAAGAAGGTGTACTTGACATTTTTGGAAGTTTTTAGGATTTCTCTAAGTATCCTCAAAACTTGAGAATCTTAGGTTTCCAGGAGGAAAGGATTGTGGAATAATAGTAGCGCACTATGGCTTCTCGTAAATCTTGTGAACAAAAAGAGATAACGTAAATGGTAAAAGTAGAGTACGCAGAATGGAAAATCGTGAATCAAGTATCTTTTTGGGTGCATTCTCAAGGTTTTTTGTTGTACCCGGGTATTTTTGTGACGTAAATGCACAAGGGAAAAAATTATAGCTTAAAGTACCAAACGAAAATACCTGAGTTCAATCTTTGTAATCAATCAGCTTGGGGAAAACAGAGAATCCCATTAGGAAACTCAGTGAGGCACAAATGCCGGGTATTTTGTGTTTTCAATCCAAGGTTTTTTTTTTGCAGTATTGAAATTGAAACGGGATCCACGGGAAAGTGAGTGACAGTGAGTTTTAGAGAAAAGAAAATGAGAATTTTGGGCGGGCTAGAACCTTGAATCTCTTTTCTCGTTTCGCAATGGTCCACATGTTTGCTCTGATTGCAAAATCTGTTTCAGCGTGAAAATCATCCGGATAGGATGAAGATTGTGGTAGTATGAATTGAATCGAGTTCTGTTATGTGTGTGCTCGATAGATGAACAATGACTGGAGAGTCGAGTGGCCTGGCCTCAGCTCTCACCCTGAAATGAAATGTCGGTTCGACTGGTTTTGTTCCCGGGTTGTCCATGAGGCGTTCGTTTGTGTCTCAATGGCTCTCTGCCACTCTCATTTCCCTTATTATTCTCAAGTATCGCTACTCAAAACCAAAATCCAGTCAGGCAAATTATCACAGTGCGAAATTCCTACGTTTTATATACTATGCAATTCCCTTTCGTTTTCGTATTCGTTCAGCCTTCAAAATTCTTCAAGTACGACAAAAACTTTCCCTGCCGTCGTGTCAACTATAAAACCTCTTGAAATCCCAAATTCAGTCAGCAACAGCGACAACAAATTCACTTTCACTTTCAACTCATACTGAATAAAGTGAAAATTAAACTATTTTCTCATCTATTTTGTACAACGTTGGACGTTGAAGTGCCTTTTCATTACAATACTATACTTAAATACCCTGACTGACAGGGCAAACTGGGGCAACTTCAAGTCTTTCCATCGTAGGAGAATCGTTTAAACACCGAACCCATGAAAATAATGAGTAGGCGGGAAATACCCCCGTGGACATTCTTGTGGTGTCCAAACCGCCGACGAATACTATGTACAACTGTTTGATGTTTGCTAAAAGGGAAACACTGTAATAAAGTTGAAACCAAAGGGAACTTTTAGGAAACAGAGAATCGGAGGAACCAAACCAACGACTGAGTCCGTGAGAGTCATCCGGACAAACATTTGTTGCCCGAAACGATGAGATTAAACCACAGCTGCAGCTTTCGTCATGAATTCCCCGTCACCCCGCCGCAGCAACCTTATGAGCTTTCCAGACGAAGGCCGAAGGAAATCGACGTTTTGATGACGCGACGTAATTATTCCTTTTGAAAACAAAAACTTTAGTTTAATTGTGTTTTCTAAACGTCTGTCTCGTCTATTGAAGTAATTGTTTTCCATTGTTTTCAAAATTGAATACAATTTATACAATACAAGACTTCGCCGTCTGCTGAAAACCGTACTTATTTCGTACACGAGCTGAGCTGCTATGCTTTTCGCAACAGCTTCAAAAATGGTTACAATACAAGTCTCAGTGGACCCCTTTTGCAAACTTTTCATTCAGTACTACTTTTACTTTCAGAAAATGCGCTTGAAGGCTTTCTGTACCGTGAAAGATGAAGCCGTGAAGTTCTTCCCTTCTTCTCGGTCGGAGATTCTCACGTTCTCATCTTTCTTTACAATTTCTGGAAGGAAGATCTTTATAGTGCACATAAAAATCTATAAAACCCAGACAATTTCTGAGTTCTTTCTACATATCATTTCACCGACCAAAGCTAATAATGTCGACGTCGACATTGTCCTGTGTACTGCACTGTCATGTCGCGTCTGTCGTGTCGTCTTTCGTATGGCTGTATCTCAATTCTTGGCAGAATTACTAGGAACTTTGTGTGTGTGTGTCAAAATCTTGGTTCCTTTCATCTTATTTTTGTTTATGCGACTGAATATATGTACACACGCAAACAAAAAACGGTAGATGATAGCTTGAATGTATGACATACATAACGTATTTTTTTGTCAATTTTTAGTGACGAAGCTGTGGACGTAGAGGAATGGAAAAGGATGCGTTCTGAATCGTGCATCTGTCAAGACCATCTGGACCAAGTCGCTACTTGTCCTGCCCATCATCGCCAATCCGTAAGTAACTCACACGTTTCTCGTTTCTAGTGCTCAAAAAAGCCCGAAACATGTCATTTCCTTGTGTTTGTACATCAACAATGTTTTTTCCACACTGTCCAGCCATCCCCAACCTATTTCCAGTTATCCGATTTTTTCGAAAAAATTTCACATGAGCCAAAAATCGTAAATGCACCACCAGCAGAAAGCAACCACTTTGCCAAATTGGCTGGGTCAAAAAGACATTTAATCTTTCTTTCTGAAAGGAAAATGCAGGAAATTGCATTGCCAAAAATTGATTATTTTTCTGCTCAGCTTCCTGGACCAAAACCTGTCATGGGTCCGGCAATTCTGGCGACGTACATGCCAATTTCAAATACTATAATTTAATAACACTGGATTATTATCGATTATTATCAATAGGTGTGTATAATAACAACATTTGACAATCACTTCTTCGGTTGTCAGAGAGTATATTCAGTTGTACATAATGTAAAATGTAACATTGTTCGACTGCTAGAGTTAATCGGTAATGCTAATAATACTGCACCTATAAAAATGAGATTAAAGTGTAAACGAGGTTTTTCGCACGAGTCTTCATATGATTTTTTATTCCGGAGATGCACGATAAATCGTTTTTATCGTGACACTTGACAGATTATTGCTCGCTTTTGACCGATAATGCTCAAACGACTCGAGTTGATGTTAGTTCCCGGGTGTGAGGAGATGCACGACCATGGGAAAGTGGACTCCACCCGCCTCTCCTCCCGCAAAACAGAAAAAACTTCTCAAGGAAACTTCACTTACTACGATCTTGCTGTGCATAATGCAGAAACACGCACCACTAGTGCAAATCTCATTTCGATTTAATGGATTTCAGTCCGCCCACAGACATTTGTTGAACTTCTTTTTTCTTTGTTCTTATGTTATGTAGTACTACTGTGTGTGTGTATAAACTATCCGGACATAGAACGGAGTAAGTTTCCCATGAATCTTTTATTCGCACAAAATCCTACCGGGATTTTTACCATCTATGGACACGAACAACGAAGTGATAAATACCCACTTTGCACTCTGCACCAAAAATGCGGGTAGAATCTTTTATATGGACGTGGAATATATGTTTGCAGTATTTGTCGTTCTGCCACTGGAGAATTGATAGAATTTAAAAGAATAACTTTCGTAAACAGTTTATTTGCATTAGATCCGTCCAAGTAATTGAATCGAAGGGCTTTTCGCAATATGTTCCGCGTGTCTTGTTCAAGGTCCTTGTGTCCAAAAAAGTGGTCCTTGGCCATGTTGATGTTGAGCTATTCGATTCGTGTACTTTGTCCCGAATTCCCCATGGGGAACCAAGGAGTGTTCTGTTGATTCATAGGATTTCCTTCGTCGTCGTCCTCGTCTTTTTCTTTCTAGTGGCAGGCTGGCTCCAGCATTACTACGAAGCAAATCTGGAGCAAAATGGAGAGAAATGTATTCTATACTATGCAATGCCTATACATCTTTCCATGGTACTTTTTATATAGTTAGTATAACACAGCGAAAAACTCATATCCGCTTTCTTTTCTATTGTGATATTGAACTTCTTTTTACACACACTCCATTTCTTCTCGGCAACAAGATCCGAAGACTTACATTCATCTTGGTATGATCGATGACTCAATTTAACAGACTTGAGGAAAAGTTAACTGCAACTCGAGTGCTCATGGTGGCTCAATTCTCCTTATTAAAACTGAATTATGGTAATGGAAAAGTTGCCATGCTGCTTTGAGTCTCATATTTCATCTCAAAAACCTCCCGAGAGCCTTTATTTTACTTGAGATAATCTTTCCTAGTTGTAATCTTCTTGCAACAATTTCACATCACCCAAAGCAAAAACAAAACAACGCAACGACAGGAACTGAAATCAAATAAGTTTTTTCATATTAGTTTACAAAAAATGCAAACATTCAGGCTCCTGGTTCCTGGCTCTCCTTCCTTTCTCTCTTGCAATTTTCTAGGAAAAGGATTATTGTTGCAATATTGTAATGGGGATCTTGAAATTTTAATATACTTTGTTTCGTAAACAGGTAATACGAGGTTGGAGTCAAAAGAGGTGGTATTGCATTATCCACTTTTGTGAAGCAATTAGTCGTTTTTGTCGCGTGGACAGAGACGCAGATGACCCCGAAGAGCTTGAGGAAGAGCACGTTTCTCCCGGATGTCAAACCCCCGCTTCTGTGGAGACTCCTTTGCAGTCCTCCGTGTCAAGATGTACCTCACTGAATTTGATAAGAGACCCGTTGGCTCAAACACCGACGAGGAGACAAGAAACTGTAGTGTCACCTGTTCAGAACATTCAAGCTGTCACTCATGTCGCCAATGAAGGTAAGAATGTTAAATTTATTTTAAAAGTTTCCTTGAAGAAAAAAAATGAATGCAAATTGCAAAATGTTCATACAAAAGGGTTCCAAAATAGTATAGCCGGAAGAGAGAAAACCATACAAAAAACACTGTATAATGTGATAAATCTAAGAAGTCGCGGTCATAAAACGTTAAATGAGTGCCACAACTTAAAGATCATGACGGACGTGGAAAAATGCAGTGGTGAAACTTGAAACTCGCTTGGGAACGAAACGGCTGTTAGCACAAAGACTTTTTTGCATTCGGTTTTTCGGTTTTTTTGTTGGCCTTAAGGTTTTTTTTATTCTGAAAGAAAGTCTGAGAGAAATTTCCTTTATAATACTTTTTACTATATCCTCTTCGGTTGTCAAGATGTGAAAGAATCGGGAGAGTAACTTTCTTCTCCCGACAAAATTTAGTTGTGCAAAAGTAAGTTTACAGTGAAAGATCTAACTGAAAGATTTTGGGGATCTGTTCAGGGACTTGGAAAAAGGCTTTTCCTAGACAATTCTAGACAACAAATAACTGAATTCGCAATGACCCTGTACAAATTTTTGCAATAAGAGCTCTGCGTTTCCTCCACGGTTGAATGCAGAGGCCAGACGGTGCGGTAGTTGCTCTGAGTTCCTGATTCCTCCCGGTTTTTCCAGAATCCAGACTCGTTTTAAGGAAGAGGATAGAGAGCAAACGTCCAAATGGCAGAATGGCACACATCCTTTCGTTTACTCGTTGAGAAAAGGTTTCTTGACATTCGCCTGATTGATGTGACGGGAAAGTGGACGAGGAGGCTCACGTAACTGCCCGCCAAAGTAGCATCGAGCATCTTAAAAACGACGTCGTAACTCTCCCGATTCTTCGTAAAGAACCTTTTCCGATATAAAGCTAAAACTTCATGGTCCGATGCCACGTTTCCAGTGCTTCTTCCCACATTTCACTTTTATTAAGAACATATAGTACCAGGGTATTTAGATTTTTTGCAAAAACATCCCCTGGACACTTCATAGACACCACACTAAACAGTCACTTTAACTGTACATACTTTGTGTATGCGCTGCAGTATAATTACTTTTAAATCCTTTCGGATGAACAATCATCCCATTTTCCATTGTTTCGTTTATGCAACTTGGATTTTTCTGTATTTCATTCATTTTCATTGGATACTCAATAATATGTACAGGTTCAAATGGGAAATTGCCATCGAGTGAGTCAGTGTATACAATCTTAATCCGAATCCCGGGTGAGACCGAAGGGAAGAATGCAAGTATCAGAATGATCCAGGAGCCAGGTCCACTCCCGCCTCCTGTTCACCCAAAAGCGAAGATGGCTTCGTCCAACCCGGAATCCTTCGGTGGTACTTCTGGTCCTACTCAACCAAGCGGATCAACAACTGCACCCGGAGTCTCATCTGGTGCAGGATTAATACGTCGACCATCGTCTGCCGTTCCGCCACTGAACGCAAAGGTCATTCCGAAACCATTAACAACTAAAGGGTCCACTGGGACGTTGTCTTCCACATCTGTCAATCCTCCGCAACCTAAACGGAAGAAGAAGAAAAACCAAGAAAAGAAACAAGAGAAGAAAGCCGCCAAGACCTTGTCGGCCATTTTGCTTGCTTTCATCGTCACATGGACACCGTACAATATCCTTGTCTTATTGAAAACAATCTTGGCTGCTGAAGACGCTATTCCTGAAGTTTTGTGGGACATGTCATATTATTTGTGTTACATAAATTCCACCATCAATCCTATGTGTTATGCCCTATGCAATGCTTCCTTCCGTCGCACCTACATTCGCATTCTCACCTGCAAATGGGACAACTCCAAAAGGCAAGCAGTCAATCGTGGCTATTACAATTAAATTCATCTCTCATTCAATACCAATTACTAATAACTAATTTCTAAGTACCATTTCACCGAAATCCAAAAAAGTAAATCAATAACAATAATTAAAATTATTAATCATTACAATAATAATTTAAAAACTCATGTTCACGCAAACATAATGTGTTGCCAATTTTCACCCCGTCAATTCGTCATCGCTTACAACAAACAACGATTCTTAGATAATCGCAAAACGTAACGTGACCTTTGACACATCACTGCAAAATGCAATCACTTTCTTACATACAAAGAACGCTAATAATAATTACGGCTGTAAATAATTAAATAGCCTTCCTTCTCGCTGTACATTGCAAATACAGCATTTCAAAATGCTTTTCCTTCAGTAGGAATAAATTAAGCACACCTGCTATGTTCACTGTTCATGAATACAAATACATGAAACTTATAAAAATAGAATAATGAAATAACAATTTAATATTAATTAATTGCAAAAAATAACTAATCGTACTAAATGTTCTACCTTTTTCAATAATTATGAGTCCGACAGCTGAGCTTTTCGTCTAACGTCGTATGTAAGAATGGAAAAATTGTCTAATTGTCAAAAAAAGCACTTTGAACTTGGATTTATGTGTGATGATTGTGTGAGGTCACAGGATTTCCTAAAGGGCTCATTCTCCCGTTCTCATTCTTACAACTTAGTATACCAAAAAATAACTACACTGAAATACAAAGTTTATTACAGGGTTTCCACACTTTAATAAGCAAACATAAAAATCCAATCAAAATAGCATAATTATAATTACCATACATCCATAACATATAAGTAGCGTAATTTCTAGCTTTTTTGAACAGTCTCCGGCTGCTGATAACTGATAACGTATACGAAGAATGGAAACTATATACATATATTATAACATTGACAAATGGCAATCAAATACTAAAAATCAGTTTAATAAATAATAATAAAGCATTAAGAATTGAATTAAGAATAATCTCGCTTCAATTGGAAACAATTGTCAATAAATGTTGTGCTGAAATCAACAGCATCGAAACGCACATGAAACTTATACAATCGCAAACGATTTGCAGTAATTAGGAAATTAGTAATTCAAGATTAAGGTACTGATCGCTAATGAAACTCAATGAGGAAGAATGAATGAATGAATGAAACAACGCCATTGAGCCTTTTGTTATTTCAAAGTTTAATTTGCATAAAGTAAATAATATCAGTTCAATCTTCAACTGTGAAAGTTCTGTATCGGGTAAACAGGTAAACTGAATGAAATATAAACTCAATAAGTGACGAAGAATGTGAGAAAAGAGAAAACAGAAAAGTGAGAAAACAGAAAGCATTTTTTGTACGGACCTGTGGTTGATGGTCTTGTGAGTTGGATTTGGATTGGAATTTTAAAAAAACACACAAATCGTAGTTTTCCATGTGGATTTGAAGGAAGCGTGTCGTGTTGTTGTTTGATTTAGTTTACTTTTTAAGACTCCTGCCTTTCCCAACTCAAATAATACTAACACATGAGCGATTAAGTGACGAGGTTTTCCTTCATCTCGTGCTATGCTATTTTTTTGTGGAGAAAAGTTGAATTGTGTGCAAAAGCCCAAGGAAGTTGCAGTTGATCCGAGAATTTAATTGAATTCTATGTTTGTTCACGGCTTGGTCTTGCGGTTTGCTCTTTCTCTCTTCTCTCTGTCTTGTCATTTTCTCTTCTTTTTTTTCATTTAGAGAAGGAAAGGGAAAATAGGAAAAAGTGCAAACTTCTTCTCTTTCGCTTTTATGTACATAGGAGCAGCATTTTGTTTGCTAATGTTTTCTCTTAGTTTTAGTTTTTTGGAATTTTTTTGTGGTTTTGTACTCGTTGAGATGTAACGATGTAAGTGTAACTACACATTGGAAGATTGTAACAAGAAAAATCTTTGCTATTCGAAAATGGAATGAACTGAATGAAGACAAAATAGAAAAGAAGGATGGGAGTCAAGTCGTCGGGTTCGTTTTGGTGTTCTTTTTGATTTAGTCTTGTAAGATCTATGCTTTTCTGTGTTTGTGTCGTCGTTTCTTTCGTCCCTAAAGATTTTTCCAAGTATCTTTTCTCACTTTCTCTTTTCTTTCTCTTTGTCTTGAGTGCAGGGAGCGTGACATGATCGAATTGCTACTTTTTTTCTCTTTTTCACATGTGCACACACTTCGGGTCGATCGACATCGACCCTTTTTTTCAACTGAAACCTTATACTTTTGTGCAACGTTGCTCATTTGCTCCTCGTGTGAGACTCACCGCAAAATCGGATTCGCCATGATAAGAAAAAGCAGTAGGAAAAAAATTTCTTTCAGATTAATAGTGCGGAAGGAAGAGTACAAAAAATTGGATAGGAAAAGGTTAGGGCAAATGCTATGGTCTTCCCAATTTTTTTTTGTCATGATTGACCTGACCCCAGATTGTATTAAGGGTTAATCATAGTAAGATTCGAGCAAGGGACAAAGTTGGAGAAAAGAATCCAATTAGGAATATCTGTTTTGTCACTTGGCAAGATTACGACGAGAGATTGCACTTAAGACTCAGGGTGACACGCCAGGTCGACCAATCTGGAAAACGTCGCTTTGAATTTTCTCCGAGTGTCCTTGCACGTAAAGGGTAACGAGGAAACCTGGAGAAAATATATACATTGTGACTTGGGAGCGCATATATATACTTCACTTAGGGTTTTCCCAGACACAACTTAATTGTTCGGGCTTACTTAAACCAGATTTAATTAATTTTTCAATGTAAAAACTAATCAGGCCTCTGTCAACTTGTCTTAGCTTAACTTTTCTTACTCAATTTGTGTTCTTTCTTCAACTTAGAGAGAAAGAGGTAAAAAAAATCGAGCGTTCCACTGCCACTACTGGTCAGTCAAGCCAAAGAAACGGAGAAACTACAAATACGACTTTTCTGCGAAATCATGTTTAAGGGTTTAATGAAATTGCATGAATGGTGTTGTGAAAGGTCAAAATAATGACATTTTCGACTGACAGTTGCAAATCGTTAAGTCTGGAACATTGTTCTAATTTGTGAACTGTACCTACTAATAATCATGGGAGAATGAAATCTTTGGAAATCTTGTATTTAAGAATCTCTGAAAAAGTGTTGTGTGATAAAAATACTAAAATTATAAATTAAATAAAGCATGACATTCTTGTGGAATTTGTGTACCATTTTTTTAGTTTATTAGGTTTCTATAGGCAAGTATAGAGATTTTGCAATTTCTGCACATTTCTGCAATATTTCAATGCTGCAAAAACGAGCAGAACTGATGAACCTGATGCTAATAAATCAAAGATTTACAGAACGACACGACACAAAAGTAAAAAACTCTACTGCGCAAAATCCTAAGGTTGCAAAAAATGCTTGTATAGATAGCGAAATAAGCAGATAATTTTTGTGTCATAAAAAGAATGAATGAACAAAATGAATTGGAAATGATTATGCAAAAATTATCCTGCAGCTTTCTCATGAATGTGTATTTGTGAATGTGCAAAACTTGGTTGTCGCGATTCAGTCGCGTACAGGGCAAAATAAAAACACGAAAATGTCGTCGTGTATGAAAGAAATGAATGTAAGGAGAAACCGCGTACACGTCATCCGTACAATCACACTTTGACATAATCAAATCTCCGCAAGGAAGTTCAATTTTCACCAAAGAAAACGAGTTGAGAAAACTAAAATACGTGGACTGGAATGAACAGAATCGTCGCAAAATACCCCATTTGTTTTTGTAATGCTCGACAAAAGCAACAGCGATATAATAATTGTACCGCTTAGAATTGCCGAAAATACAAAATGTAATTCAGGCGTTACGACCAAAAAACCTTTTTGGAGACAATCTTAACACTTTATCCTTTATAGAAACATGCAATGTGTACATCTGCGCTGACTTTCTTGTTTCTTGGCACGAGTCCATGACACAAATTCTTTACTTTAAAACTCGTTAAAAAATCTGAGTTTGAAAAAAGTCAGTACAGATTTTTAAAATACTATACTAAATGTACTAATAATAAAATGACTTGTTTAAAAAAATAAATAACTTTATTTAAATTGTGTTTGATTTTATGAAAAAACCATGTTTTTTGCTCAACGATCCAAAATGGTGATGATGAACTCCTGGAAAATTCGGTGAGCAGCAGGAACTGCTTTACTTGTTCCACAGAATAAAATAAACGTTTTGTACGAGAAACTCCACGATTCTGTATGGCAAATTAATTGTATTTAATCCGCAATTAGCACTTTTGACTCACCTTTCACAAAAATTTTTCAATACTTTTTTTATTTCCATATTTTGTACAGGATACGATAAACATTTTAAATTGGTAACTTTGGTTCACTTTTTGCACTTTTGCCATAAGGATTTGCACACATAATTTAGTAGTATACAAGAAACAATAATATCAAGTCGACAATTCATAAGCATTTTGCAGTAGAACAACAATAATAATAAATCTAAAAGGCTCTATAACTTTGAACATTCAATATAATAGAGAAAACACGAGAGCTTTTTAAAATAGTAAATAATGCTATACCTACGATAGTAAAAGTTCATTTGGATAAATCCCTCTTTATTCCTCGATGCTTCGGAGCGAGACCGGATGAAGACATTATGGTGGCGGCAGATGACAACGACGATCCGCCATGGTGACTCAACATTTGCGACGACGAACCACGAACCTGCGACACTCCCGTATGAGACAAATCAATGGACGCTCCACTTGATCCTTTTCCTAGTCCTGTTGAAATGGAAAGCACCTTAATTAAAATACGATTACATTTTCCTTTGTCTTCAGCTAATAATTCTTTCAACAATGATCCTGCTTAATAATAAATAATGGCTTGTGACGTCGTGACGCAATCACATAAAAATAAAATCTTTAGGAAACCCTTAATTTGGCGAAAGTTTTCCTTTATTCGCTGATAAAAAGCAGAACAAACCATATTTTAAAAAACAGTGTTATAGGCTTGTAATTACCTACATAAACGCGGCTACCAAATTATAGTTTCAAATTATAGTCTCTTTATTGTGCTAGCGAGGGTATCAACGTTCCGCTTACCGGTTTGATAAAAAACCGACACGGGTCATGTTCTATCGCATCTGCATATTTACTACGCATTATTTGACTCTTGGCATCTTTACTGGAGAAGCACATTCCATGGGAATTTACGACTTTATCCCCGTCGCGACCGAAACTCTCTCACGGACTCCCCACGTTCCAAAAACTTTTCATCTTCTATTTTCCATATACCGCCGACAATTGCCGCTATATAGTCGCTACTTTCCAAATGTAAAGGCAACTGATTCGTAAGTCAAAAAATTAAGCAGGCGTGAAAACGTCTAAAACTCATAAACATCCTAGTTAATTGGTGAAATTTCGGAGCACACACACCAACATTTTCATACAAATTATAATATGAATAAATATTTCGTGCGTTCTGTACTGTAGAATAAGGATTCATCTAGCATAAAAAGGACTTTTTCTTATTTAAAAAAAGTAGCGTAACGTAAGCAATTATCATTACGTTTAACAACTGGTATGGTTTTAAATCTTGTATATTTTCATAAAAAATATTTTCTGTGTAAAAAGCCCAACTTCACATAAAATGAAAATTACCTGACGCCGTTGCTAGAAGAGCTGCAAAGTTCGAAGCAATTAAACCATTAGAAGTGAGCGGAAGGAGCGGCGGCACTTCTTTTGGTCCATCCCCATCCGAACTACCCGATTCGCTTTCGTCATCCTGTAATTGAAACAATTGAACGATGTATGAGACACACGGAAACAACAGTGAAATGAAACACGTTTTTTCTGACTAGTAACACAGTAACAGCAACAAAATGACTGTTACACGGCTACACCCCGGAAAAATTGACACTCGCCGTCCCAATCGTAATTTCTGTTCAGGATCCTTTCAGAACTTTATGGTACATGGTAAAAACTGGCTTGGGAAATCGTCAATCGTTACATTATTGACTGGATGCATCATTTTGCCCCCATACGAACAATAATAGAGGCTCATTACACATTACGTTGGGAACAAGTCCCGTCCCAGTTCTTTGACCTCCTGCTTGGAATCAATTGAATTTTCCTCCGCCCATCGCCCATCTGTGAACATTTACCGCATTTGTATTCGTACCCTTTGACCTGTTTGAGTCGAGTGACCTATCGTTCGTATCGTACTGAAGTGCTCTACATAGTTCTCACGAAATTTTTCGTTTCGGGTGACCGAGACAAAGTTTCCAGCCCGAAAGTGTTCACATGTGGCACACCGTCAAAAGAACAAGTGACGATTCGACCAAGCATGTAATCTCTTCACGGTTGTGACGTTGTGCCTTTGCTTGCTCGCATCTTATGAAAATGAGAAGGACTATAAAGGCACCTTTTCATATGAAGGAAAAGCTTCTTATGAGAAACCCCTTGGGCAAACACAGCATCTTTCGCCATATAAAAAATATCTTCGCTTGATCCTTTTGTACAAGGAAGCATCTTATGAATGGATCGACTCAACACTCAAACACTCATCCTTCCGACGACAGGTAAATCTGACATTTCTTACAGGCATAAGCTGCTCTGAATGTCTCAAAATGAGTTCCTTCAACTACTTTTTAAGAGACAAACTCGGATCACAAATTGCGTCAAAAATGGTTTCTCTCTTTTCTATTACAATTTTGCTTTTTCTCTTTCTCATCTTATTCGAATCAGTCCGTCTCATTTTTACACAGCATTCTTTGTGTACAAAAAACCCGGGACTTTTATCCTTTTTTCGTCATGTAACAAACTGGAACACGACGTGACCAAGTCGACGATATGATGACATGACACCGATCGTAATACAAAAACGAAAAGAATAAGGACCGTCAATGCGGTTCATGTGGTGGAGAGGCATCCAGGGAAATCAGGCGGAGCAATCGACCAAAGCAATTCGGAAGAATACAAGAAAAGGTTTTGAGAGACTGAGAGAAACGCAAGATGACTTCAATACTCAAGCAATACGCCCTGCCCAAAGTGACTGAAGATGAGCCTTCGGAACAACGTCTCAAGAAGAATAATAAGATTTTGTGCTTCTCTCACTCTCTTCATCTCGACCCCTTATCTCACCCACACACTCACTCACGTCCAATGTGTCCAACACATAAGCCAGTTCTCACCAAGAGCCGGAGCATTACGCATGTGTTATTCATTGCATCCACACAAACCGTGCACACCTGTTTAATCAACAGGTCATTTTCGTGACCTGAAGGGTCATTTTGTGCTAATCAATGGGTTAATCGTGTTCCCCACCATGGAAAGCCCAGGTACTATATACATTTTGAAAAAACATTTTTCAAAAAACTTTACCATTTTTACATATCAATCACGTCCTCGTACCTCACTGTCTCACAGCGTCAACCTGCTACCTGTACGTTTGTCATTTGAATCTGTTCACAATTTTTATCACATTTCACCAAATTTTGAAATTTTATGTGATCTTTGAATTTCAAAACCACAATTCCTTCGTAAACATTGAGTGCTTCCCGAAAATCATGAACATTTTATATTCAATTACAATATTTTTCGGGTTTTCTCCACCAGGTGTGGACAACCTGGGGCAACGCGACACAGGAAGGAGAAAGGTGCAAGCTGCTGCTGACGCTGTCCCACTTTGACGTAAAGGAATCATCGTTTTTTCGAAGGTGAGTGAATGTACACTTCCTCGGAGTTAAAATAACAATGTTTTCCTTTTCTCTCATCTCTTGTTACATTCTCAACCAAATTAAATAACAAGATCATTCGAAACGTACTTGTACTCTTATAAACAACATTTTTTTCCCTTTTGAACGATATGTGACAAATGACATGACACAGTAGCGATTTCCTTACACAAAATTGCAATTACGTTCTTTTCCGCTGAACTCAAGTGCGTCATTAAATCAGATTATTTTTTTCTTTCATCCTATTTCCTTTTTCTCTTTTTTTGAGTACATTAAAAATTCGCATAACACCATCATGATACGTGGAAGAGACAAAGAGTGGTACTGGTGCTACTATTAAAATTATATAAAGTACAGTAAATTGATAAAAGTTATTAATACAATTATCATTTTATTGCAGAATGCAGACAGAAGCCACTCTTTTTTCAAAATTAAGGTTCCTGGAGAAGCCCAAAAAGTATAGAAGAAGAACAGTCGTTCGTAAGCTATAACGCGTGAGTTTTTTTTGAACAGAGTGACAAGTTTGCACGTTAATTTCCTCAAGTGACCCTGTCAAAGTGAAACGGGCTGCTATAAAATCCGAAAAAGTGTAGTTTTGACCCAAGTAAAGTCTCTCCTAATTCCTCGTGGCAAATGGCTTTGGCAAAAAGTATTTTCCTGAGCCATGACTCATAAAAGGGTCTTTTTGAAACATTCCCTATGCAAAACTTGAACACTTTTCTTCTCTTTGTCGCAGGAAAGTGAACCCGGTCGTGCGAAATGTTCGGACTTTGTCGAAACATGGAGAGTGCCGTCATTTCCTCCAACTTGAACACGTCGACTAGCAAACGAGCGACTATAAAAGTCATTCCACACCATAAATCTGTCTCAAACGCCTATCGTCCGAGTGTGTGCTCACTCCGCCCATCATCTCAAAAAGAAAAGAATTCTTTTATACTTCCTTCTATACTAAACTGCATCCTTGCCTTTGCGTGGAGTGAAACTAAAAGAACCAACCATTTCAATATTCATATCTCTTACACAATTTGCATAAATAGTCGAAATAGTCCTCTCACCTGCTCCTCCAGGGACTACAACAACTTGTCTCATTAATGCAAAACCCATTAAGACTCCCAAGATACACAAATCGCATGGTTAAGTAGTCTGATCTGTAATCACAGTTCTACTTCATCTCCCATTCTTCTTTTAACTCGTACAAAATTTACATAATAGCTACCAACTACTTATTTGCAGTAATGAGTCTAGTCATCATTATAAAGTTACCACAATTTTGAGTATTTTTTATCCAAAATATAGTAAGTATATCGCAACGTATTCACTACTATAGTACAAAAAATCTTGATGTAATGTTGAATAAATAAAGAACAAGAGAACAAGGTAGTATTACTAGTGTAAAACGACAAACACGGGTAGGAATAATCTTGGATCATGTAAAAAGGTGTTGTTGCTGAGAACTGAGGAGCAGAAGCAGTTCTGAAGATTGTCAAAAAAGCTGCAGGTGGCAGTCGGCCACCAAGCAAGTTTTGAAGTGTTGAACGCAACATGAGTCCACGACGGCGTCTCTTTGTCAAACTGTACTTGGGCACAGGCGGGTTGACACTGGTAAATTACAGGTAATTTAAACTAGCTACTCTGCTTTGACAGCACAATTAGTCAATAACTTACACAGTACTGGAAAACACATAACTTTAACACTGGCTTTACAGAATTGCACCCTGGTCCATATTTACCGTGTCATTTTTCACGTCACGTCGCAACCGTCACAGTCATTATTTTGAAACAAGAATTTATTATTTACCAATATAAAGGTGTATAATTAAGTTTTATCGTGGTGGGTTTAATTATAAATTAGTGCTCTTCAATCAAAGTCGAATTAAAAAAACGCAGTCAACATCAATTTGTTAAAAAAATAAAATCAAAGCGTTCAAAAATTCATACACATTTTTCGTCGCTTTCAACGCATATTTCGATTCTGAGCACGTTCGTCAATCACCAAACAAAGCGCGATTTTATTAATCAATTTAATGGGATTGTCAAATGACTTCCGCCACTCGGAATTCATATTACTAATTTTTTGCACAAACTCAATCATCTCAAAAATTTTTACAGGAGGCATACGCACAAATTTTTCGTAGTTTTAGCTCCACCCAAAAGGCAGAAATAAGAATACTAAACGTATTGTCAGTCATGAATAAATATTCATGAGGCGAGCACACCTAGAGCAAAATGTGAGTATGCCTTCTGTTTCCTTACTTATTTATTGCAATGCGTGGGTTTCATCGCACTATCAACTTTTTTCTGCGTACAAAAAGATCCATACAAACATCTCCTTTCGTCTCATTATACTTTTTTTAAAATTATTTATACAGGCACAATGAGATTGAAATCTTTTATTCTCGCTAGCTTATTGCTCATGCTGAATCTCTTCTCATCATCTTTTAGCAATACAAAAAAATCATGAAACATGAGGCAAAAAACCACACTTCAATCAGCATTTCTACATTTTTCTACTAGCAATCGCACTGAATTATATAATACTAATAACTTATCTATAACTATACTAGAAAATCAACTATACTTATTTAAACTAAAATTCAACTTAAGCTAAAATTATATACAAAAATCCAACGACTACAAAACTCAAACTCATCAATCGCACACTCACAAAAAGGCAAACGCAAATTATTAGTAACTTTCGTATTACAGCTTATGAATTTTAACATTTCACTAATTACTCGCAAAACTCGTAAACAAAAAATGACGATTAAGATTATGTTACGGTATTAACGGATTACTAAATATTGTAATTCTATTAACCTTAATGTTGAAAACAGAAGTAAATAGTGTTACACAGTCAATTCGATATCACGAAATACCACTAAACTAGTCGTAAATATTCTTGTACTTTACACACAAAAACAAAAACAAACATTGAATATTATACTTTTTGGTTACGTAGAGAAATAAAATTAATTATTGGAAGATTATAAAGGATAGTCCATAACCCCAAAGACAGTTGTTCGCGCGCCCTCAGACGGCACAATAGGAACTTCGTGGTCAATTGAGTCCCATATTATGAAAGAACAAACGTTCCTTCATTTAAATCTGCAAGTTGTGTGGGAAATCCTCAGTAGGTTACAAAAATGAGACGATCCGAACACGAAAGCTTTGTGAAGCAAGTTTTGCACTTCCATAAAAACAGTGCAAATGGTGTACAGAAAGTGACAATTCGACACTTTTGTCGTTAAGTAAGATCTCGAAAAACTATTTATTCTATAATTAGAAGATACGAGGAAACCGGAGAAACTAATTACAAAAAGCTAAGTGGTCGTCCTCGCACTGTAGCGACAAAAAGAAACATCGAGAAAGTTCGGAGAAAGTTTGAAGCGAACCCTTCAGTATCCAGCGACACCGTCGCCAGAGATTTGAATATTTCGCGTGTAGCATATTGCCAAATTAAAGAGAAAGGCCTGGGCTTTGAAATCATATAAAATACAGAAGTTCCCAAAGTATGTAAAGAACCAAAAAGGAGCGCGCAAAGAAAGGTTGGAAATTTGTGTACC
>JABASF010000286.1:0-49052 GCA_019776145.1 Harlomillsia oculata | reverse complement strand
TGCTGGCGGAATGGGAGGATTCTCGGGTCTTCAAAATTCCATGTTTGGAGCGGGAGGAATGAAGACCGCCGCCATGGGACTAGCCTCTTCAGCAGGCAATAACCATGGACGGGCAACCGGTACAACTATACCTAGGGTATCAGTTGTGAATCAGTCTATGGAGGATTCGCAATCGCCAGTGACTAATGCTTTGAATCTTTCCGTTTGTGATATCAATTGTGTCATTTCTACTGTTTTCTTTGATGGTGTTGAATTTTACCGCGTTTCGCCCTCAGTAAGGGTGCTAAGATTTGGCATTCCTTCTCCAACGGTTGCATTATCTATGACCAGTGGATTGCAGTTGCAACGTTCTAATTGTTTTGGTTTTACTACATCAATTGCCTCAAATTCAAGCGTATTCAGCAGGTGTAGCCTTCCACTCGGCGAACGAAGTATAGTTGTTTGTTCAAATGGTCAAATTTTCAACGCCTTTGTTGACTCGTGTGCATCGAATTCTGGTCGGGATACATCACCATGTTGGCCACCGTTTTGTCAAGAAATGTCGTTTGATAATGGTGATTTTCAAAATGTGAATTTTAATTGCAGCACCACATCTAAAAAGTTATCTGTTTCTGATAATCGGTTTTATGGAGTTTGCGACAACACTAATCGCATTGTTTTACACCAATGCCCTTTGCATCAGTTTTTTAACCCTGCAAAGAACACCTGTACATCTGAAAATTTAAATTCTATAGATTCCGTGGGTCAGCTTATTACACCAACAAACGATATGTTCATTCGTGCGGATTGCATGTTTCCTGGGACCTATTCGTATCCCGACTATCGATATTATACTAAATGTGAACCGAAACCAAATGACAAGATCCAACTAGTTCGCAAGATGTGGCAATGCCCTAGTGGACAATATTACAACTCTATTTATGAATCCTGTACGCCGTCATCATCTTTCCCGGAGCATTTTGTCGAATTTTCTTGGGACGGGGTTAGAACACATTGGGGGCTCACTAATCAAATGGATCTTAAATTTGGAATATTTGTTCCGATAAATACAATACCTT
Organism: Harlomillsia oculata; assembly: GCA_019776145.1. Lineage (NCBI taxonomy): Eukaryota > Metazoa > Arthropoda > Collembola > Entomobryomorpha > Oncopoduridae > Harlomillsia > Harlomillsia oculata. The sequence goes on along the minus strand of JABASF010000286.1, from coordinate 47,994 downwards.
TCCATATTCCACCAGTAAATTCTTCAGGACGCTATCCACTACCAGACCTCCGGTACTATTACTTATACCGACAACCTCCGTACGTCCCGAAACCGGAAATTAAACTTTTGATTTGCCATTCTGGATTCCTGTTCAGTCCTCAATTTGGTCACTGTGTTCCTGATTATTTACATGAAAATATTGTATTGGGTTCAAGCTATAAGTTGGGAATTAATCTTGCACAACAAATTCATATGTCCGTCCCGGATGGACTCCAATCCATTAACCCTAAAGGAATTAAACCACACGATATCCGACTGTCAAAGACACTGGTTGGTCCAGAGAGCACAATCAAGAACCCAAAAACAGTTTTTGGCACTTTAGCAACAACAAATGCCATCAACTTTGAATTGTCTGCTTGCTCCATTGAAGGAATGTTTGCCACTCCAGATTACCGATTTTACTATACTTGCTTCAACACCGAGAAACCGTTTGGAGTTAAACCTAAAGCAAATAAGGGTTCCAGGATTAACAACCATGGTTTGACAGGAAGTGACGAGTCCGATGAAAATGTCGGAGAAAGCCACGTTTTAGTGCAACGTATCTATGAGTGCCCTCAAGGACTGTTCTACAGTGACTACTACGAGTTTTGTGTTGCTGCTTACATGCACCATTTTCTCGGTCTTGCAAGACATGATCGATACACATGGAAAGGTCATAAAATTAATCAAAATGTTAATGTGAGGGACGATGGGTTTGAAGTTTCTCCAGACACAGTCCCTTGGCAAGCTCAATGCACCGGAAATGTAAGTGCACCATTACGAGATCCACGCTACTACGTTCGCTGTCAAGGAGGGAAACAAAGGACTATGATTTGCCCCACGAACACGTACTTCAATAAAATGCAAAAACGGTGTATGTCAATTGCTCGCTGCGACTGTTGGTATGACCTCGGGTTTGCTGTTGACCCATTTGCCAGCATTAACGGGAACAGAGGATTTAGTGTACCTATTCAAATACATTTAGATCGATCGTATTTACATCATTTGCGACAAATTACGCAAATCATCGTAAAGCGTGCGACAAGAGGTGGTGGTCGTAGAAAACGCAAGAGTCGAAGTGCTACAAAAATCAAACGTTTAATTTGCTTTTGGCAAAGAATGGAAAAGGAAAGAACTCTGCGTTTTCCGAGAGTACGACAATTTGCAAGAGTCAACAATAATAGTCACGTCAACAACAATCTTCGGAGAAAACGACCACCTCCGCCTCGTCCTCGTAGATTAGGGTAGGGTGAATGAAAGCGTGAAATGAAAATTGTCGTAGCATCCAAATTAAAAGTGTAGTTTGTTGTAGTTGTAGGTTGTAGCGTACCTAGTATTAATTGTATGAATGAATCAGTAATGGCTGTACAATTACAATAACAATAACACTTTTATGCTAATTTTAATTTAAAACTTGAATAAAATGAAGTTTAAAGTTGTAATGAACATGAAAGCATTGTGCGACTAGACAGTATGACATAAGACTGTGTATTAATTGATGGTTTTGAGAATGCCATAATTTTATTTCGGCATACAAGAGCAATTAATTTAATTATTAATACGTACCATGTTTATCACTGAAATGTAGTAAAACGTTTAAGTTTACACGAATAATAGTTGGAGCAAGAAAGCATAACAATCAGTTACAGTTACAATCAATGTAACACAATTTGAAATACATTGGACGAAAACCTACACTTTTAATTACTCATATCATTTGGTAGAGAAATCGACTTTGTGCTGTATGGCGTAGTGACATTATCGTCTTTGACTAGACAATTGACATAAGGTATCATTCATGGCTGTACTTTAACTTCACAAAACAAATATCAATTATAAAAGCGTACTGTCAAAACAACAATAATATTTTTGGTTTTTATTCCCGCGACAAAAGTGTCTACTACTCATCTTTATTGTTTTCTTGCTCCTTGTCGTGAGCAGGAAAGTCCGAGTTATTAGCATTTGGTGCTAATTGCGAAATTGCTGCGCTTAAAATGTAACGTCCATATCTCGTTGGCAATTCAGGTTGTGACGGATAACCAGACGGGGCACTAGGGTTTACGTTTACAGGAGCTTCATCGTGATTGCTTTCAGAGCTAGTGTCTTCCGGAGCCACACCAACTGAAGTATTTGATGGCTTCTCATTAATCCAGTGACTTAGAATTCCACGGTTTTGCGAGTGATCAAATACGCTACTATATACCAATCAAATCATATTAGAAAATGAGAATGCGAGATGAATGTACATAATACTTTTGTATTTGAGGCTGTTGGTTCATTGAAGCGCAACTTACTTCAAGGGTTGGACAAACCCGCTCCGATCTGTCGTTCCAAGTGGGGCACATCCTTCTGGGGGTACAATCATGTCATCGGCGTTTGTTGTATCAGTATCATTATTCTGGCTATTTCCTGCATGGTGCCTCCGTCTTCGTTGGAAAGTAAGGCCAAGTTGTCCCACGTCAGTAACGTACTTTTCGGCTGCACTACCCTGCCGACGTCGACGAAGACCTGGAGTGCATCCTCCTAATGAAGCACCAACAAGACCATTGTTCGAAATGGTCAAACTTCCTATAACAGCAGGAGTGTCCGTAGGTGACCCGGCTGCTACAGTGGCGTTGTTAGTATTTGTTTCCTCGGGTGCATGATCACCCTGAGCCAGTTTCATCATAACAAATGACTTGACGTTTGTATTAGACTTGCTGAGACACAACGGCTGGTTTTCTAGCACATTGTGATTATCCGCAGGAGAGCCCGAAGAGTCGTCATTTTCCAGTGCATTTGTTGCATGATGCATAGCAGCGGTGGTGGCATCAAAGTACACGGACGTATCCTCTGTTGGCACAACGTCAGGATGCGGTGGATGTGTCGCTTGTGTCATTTTAGCAGAGTGGAATTCTTCCGGTTCCGTTAGAGTCACTACGTTGTTGTTTGCTAGAGCGGGTGCTGTTGTTGGAGGAATTGATCCGACCAACAATCCACTAACTAGCACAGGGTCTTCGGGATGTGCTCCTTCGTCATTTTGAGCTCCTGCGAGAGAAGAAGATGTCGACGAAGATTTATTTTTCAAAATACTCTTAAGTACTTTGGATGGCTGTTCTGAGTCCTTTTGGGGATCCTGGACTTTTGGCGGTTCAACTGCAGAAGCAGGTGGTACGGGAGAACTAACAACACGAATCTCAAGTCGACCAGCGACCAACATATTACTTCCGTCTATGGCAGCACCGATATGATTATTATTGCCATTGTCTGAGGACTCAGCTACGGCATCAGCCCTTGCAGGACTAACACCACAAACAGGAGTACTGGACAAAATTCGATTCAACGCCTACATATTCAAACAGCAACGTTTCCAATTTTAAAATGAAACAAAAGCAACATAAAATGAAAGCTACGGATTATGATTAGTAGTTTCTTACAGGCATGCTTTGGTGTAATACATTGGCACTATTTTCGCTCACATTCGGATTGGCCGGTTGACTATCATCAGCGCATCCATTATTGAGCTTTTCGCCAGTCTTATCACTACAAGTCTTTTGCTTTCGTCCCACATTCCTAGTGACATCCAGTTCGTACACACAGTCATTGAACGTGGCTTGTTGTTTCAACGGAGGCTCCAATCCAGGACTAAAAGTCATACACCATCAACACGTCCCTTATTCAACATTTATGTCCCCTTTTCAAGCAATAAAAGTAACCAGAAATAAGGAAATCATATCATGAAACTTACCGAATATGGTCGGAGATTTCGGGATTACTCCACACTTTCGGTAGTGTTTCTTCGACAAGAACAACAGGATCACCGGACGAGAAAACGGACCCAGAAGGATTATCCAAATCAAGATATTTCAAAGAAGGCAAGACATTCGACTTGTCTACAAATTCGAATCGCGTTGCGACTTCTGGAGGCTTTTTGCTATCTCCGCTCTCAGGACGTAGGTTACCTTTATTATTATTGTGTTCGGGACTTTGAAGAGGTTCAGCTATTTCATTATCCGTCTCCTCTGAGTCATCAAACTGCGATTTCCATTGAGACGCCATAGTGATTGCTCCGCCGCCTCCGCAAGCGCCACCAGCACCACGTGAAATATTCTCGTCGCCAATCATGGCAAATTGTGTAGTGGAGTGGTCACCTCCAACGCTGTTCAAGTGTTTGGAAGCACCAGCAGAATGTTGCGTATGAGGATGTGAATACGGACGGATTCCTCCGACACCACCAGATGAACGCCCAGAGCGACTTCGAGTCAATCCATGGCCACTGTGACCAGCAGAGCGACGAGGCAACTGTCCCTGTGCATTACTAGGAGAAGTTTGTTGATTCGGCGGTGGAGTGGACGCTCCTTGCTCCTCAGCAACTCCTTCTTTCCCTTCTTGTCCGGGAACCGTAGTCACTCCAATGGACTGCATACCAAAACTACCACCGACACTGTCCAACATGTACGTTGAAGTTGGAGGCACATCTCTTCTTGGCCTACGTTTACCCCGCCCATCAAATTCAGCAGATTTTGCCGCATTCTAAAGACACAATCATACAGATTTCAGTTATATTGTGAAAACCAGGTATGACGACAAGAGCAACTTGATTTGTAGGCAACTTGCATCGTTTAATAGTTTCTTCTCATTCGGTTCAACGTTTTCTTGATTATTAACATCCACATTTGCAGAAGCCAGCATCAGAATATTCTCATCCGCTCCATCGTCGTTGTTGGTTTGAGTTGTTGGGAATCCATCCGCAGACGGCGGTTTGGTGAGACTCCCAGCACCAGTAGCACCTGTGGCAGCCACTGCCATCATTCCCGTCTTTGAAGATGTATTGTTATCTGTAGATGATGGCGTAATAATTTTCTCCCAGTCAAAGGGATCAACGTCTTTCACCCCACGTCGCTTCATGCAACGCTCAAAAACTCCAGAGAGCATCTACAATGTTCACAAATTGGCTTTAATTGCAATATCACATGAAGGGAGGATCATGTCACAGTCACTCGTCTCTCTTTCTTACTAACCGAATAATCAGGCTTGTCACTATATTCTAGACTTTGAATATGGTCCAAAAACTGTTTAAAATCCGACGGAAGATGCTTCAGCAAAAGTCGATGATCATATTTTTCTTTAATCAAACCAACCTGAAATCAAGTGCTATATTTAGATCCCATTCAAATTGCAAGTAGTGGATACATGTATAAAATGTAGATACACATTTATTGGGGAATGCTCACCTGCTCCTTGTCTTTAATTTTCCTCCATGGAAGCTGGCCGTTTACAAACTCAACTAACATATAGAATAGCGACCAAAGGTCGTCGTGTCGACCCATTTCCTATATGAATTAGAACCAGAATCTTAGTAATCTAAGGTTGTGTTCATTAAGTCGAAAAACAGTTAATCAGACTCGGAAATATGAAAATGATGAAATCAAATGACCTTATTTTTATGAGCATTAATGGACGCGTATCGGACGGTGCCCCGAAATCCAGCGGCGGCCCTTGGAGCCCTTACGTCCCCTGTAGCTGTGGTATACTGTCTTGCCAAACCGAAATCTAGCATATATACTTTACGAGATGTGTGAGTGAGGCGACCCATTGAAAAGTTGGACTATAAAATAACATCATAAAATAAATAATATAAAATACAATTGTGCTGTTTTTGTTTTGCAGTACTGTCTTCTGTGTAAGAGGTAAGAGAGTCATGAGTTCAATAGCCTACCGGTTTAATGTCCCTATGCAAAAATCCGACTTGGTGAATGCACTCAATTGCTTTGAGTATTTGCAAACCAAGCCTTAAACTAGTAGATAATGAAAAAGCGCCACGTGGCTGAGATCTCCTCAGTTCTGCCAGGTTCCTCCCTTGTAATTGCATCACAACGTAGTTAAACCTTTCGTTACGGCCGCAACCAATAAAACGACAAACGTGGTCTTTTCCTGTTGAAAAATGGCATGAATTGAGTTGAGTTTACCTGGAATAAAAAACATTAGCTGACTGACTCGGCTTTTAATGACTCCACTGACCTTGTAATTTCTTCAAAACAGCAACTTCCATTTTGAGCACTTGTTTTGGTTGTTTGGCCGATTCGACTTTAAGCGCAACTTGTTCTTTCGTGACTAGATCAACTCCTTCGTAAATCTCACCGAAACCTCCGCCACCAATTTTCTTCACCTATTAAATTCATAAACGGCTAATTAATTTGCCGCGCGCAGATGACGCAAAGTACTCTGCATTCATGCAACAGACGAAACAAAGGAAAAGCTTATAATAATAATAATCATATACCACTTTCCACCGTTCCTTGACCACGTGTCCAGGCTGAAGGAGATCTTCACTGCTTGTCATTGTGACAATGTTAACAAAACAATTATTACTCGAGTTATTATTGTTGACTCGCTGCTGCTGTAAAATTAATACACTGGTTGATGCTGAAGATTTGTCTTTATTCTCTCCGAGTGATTCAGGCTCGTCCTCTCGTCGTCTGCAATGTCACAAGGTCATCATTTGAAATAATGATATGATAGGTCACATATAGTCACAGTCGATACAGTTCATACAGTTATAAAAAATGCAAAAACGATTACTAATTTTGAAATCTATCTCTCTAAACTGTAGTAAAATGACGAGCATGCACTTGGACAAATAGAACATTGTGAATTGCGACGCATTATATTACACTGACGAACTCACAGAAATGTATGCACATATAAAGCAGCGGTTCTACGGCTATTATAATCAAGAAATTGTCGTGTTTTAATTTCTTAATGCAAACTTATTGCTATACTTAAAACCTGCAAAAACAAAGGATCGATTGCAATGACGATATTTCTTTGCCCTTGACGCAGCAGCTTCCTTTGGAACATGAGAAATGGATTTGGCATAATCACAAGTTAGAGACAATGTAATATAATATAAAATACATAGAAAGTGACAGGAAACGGAATGTGAACTAACCATAATGATAATCATGAGACAAAGGGTACAAAATATACTAATGAGTGAATTTACATTTAGCTAATATAGTAAATAGTGGTCTTTTTGTCTCACCATCTGATTGGATGTGCGGTGGTGGTGATTTGTATCCCATATTGTTATACAAAAGCTAACGGTGGTGTGTTGTGTTCCCCATGTTGTGCCGTAACGTACAGGAGTTTTGCACCTTCTGAAAACGCGTCGAATCTGCTTTCACTGCAGAGAAAATTGAAATTAAAAGAAAATGGTTGGATTTCGCGACATTTGCGAAAAAAATGCAAATGGGTTTTGAGTGTAGTGTCGTAGTGTAGTTGGTTTTGTAACGTTATGCGGACATGGCACACACAATGACACACTCGCACTCAAGTGAGGAAGAGGTCTGGAGTCTGGACAAGGGAGTTGGGCTTTGTACAAAAGGTATTACAAAACGTACAGAAGAGCAGGAGGAACAGCAACACGAACGACCATTGTATCGATCGGATCGATCGTCTCAAAAGTCTTGTGCACTCTCTGCACCAATCGTCCACAGTCCAGCGCCAGTCAGCAAGCACCACCACCACATGCGACAACACACACCACGTCGACGACGACGGGTCTTTAGTACATTACAAAATGCAATCCTCAGCGGCCCATGCCATGCCAATGCCATGCCGCAGAGCAGATGGAGATTTGGAGATGTGAGGAAATCCTCATGCAAAAGGGGAACTCTCTCAATCTAACAAAAATCTCAATACTAACTATATACTAATACTATACTTAATACTACTCCATTCCACTACTCACTACTACAACTGTAAAAATAAATCCGAAATCCTTCTCTCTTTCTGCACCACCAGCAAAAATACACGCAGTTATTTATAGAAGAGGACACGGCGTTACACAACCAAGCAACGTTGTTCTTTCTCTCCTCATCCTCTCCTAACAACCAAGCATTGTACATACTCTTCCTCTGACTTTGTCTCACACTAGTCCTGTGATCAAAATTCGCAAAAACATTTTTAGAAGTGTTCAAGTACAACAGCCTACACCTAAAAGTCAAGTGAAGATGCCGATGAACCCGAAAATTCACCCTTAAATGTCTATTGTACACTTTGCTGGTTTCATACAAAATGTTTGATTTACGTACCTTATAGTAACTGGAAATCCTGGGATTTTTCTCCTCTTCTTTTATTCAGTTTGTGATCCAAAGAAAAGGATTTTCTTGGGAAATTCGGACAAAAATGTCAAATCTGGGGAAAGAAGAGAAGAATTTGTTCATGCCCATGGAAACCTTGAATGCAAATGAGATGACATCACAGATTCACAGTCACGGTATTTTTTGTTCGCCGTGCCCCGTCGCCGTCATTTTGTAGTGAAACGGTGAAAGGCGTAGTATGCTTGTCTCACAATGCCCTTGTCAGCTAAGTTTGACATTTTTGTATCGTCCGGCCAAGTCCGAAACGCCTCCTTACTCACTTTCCACTTTACTTTGTTTCGTTCTCATTTCATAAACAAACTTTAAAAACTTTTTCAAATTAAAGATATTTTGTTCCGGCACAAGCAAAAAGGATCCTAAGCAATGTTCTTATCAGTTTTTTGATAGTCGTCCTGGTTTTATGTCGTTGGCGTGATGACACGTAAGCATGCGACATATTGTTTCATCGTTGCATGTATATACGCACTAATCTTCTTCTGATACAATAAACATTAAAATGTCCAGTTTCATCTTTCATTTATGAATCATGAAAGGAAGGACGTCAGGTTACGTCGGAAAGATCGATTCTCAATGCTTTATGAAATGCGACATTTCCTGCTCTCATTGTCCAATTACCAGGGTCTACGAATGAAATGAAGCTAAGGGAGAATTTTTTATGATGCCCTCAGAACCTAACCCTTTGTGCCTTGTGTGCACCATACCTAAGTCCATACCTCCATACCCTTCAACCTGCAAGCCTGTAACCTGTAATTGTGTAATCTTTCAATCGGTTATTCATCCCCCTCATTTTCCTGTATAGTGGCACACGACACTATACTGTTTTGTGAACTATACTAAGACTATAATGCGCCTGCTCTCCTTTCCAAGGGTTCACAATTAAATTAGCATTACGCTTTTCATCTGAACGAATCCCATTTTTCAATTAAAAGATTAGATGGATCAAAAATGAAAGATTTTGCAGTCGTTGTACAATCTGAACAATGACCCACCACATCGAAGGTCACAGTAAAGGTACTTGTTCTTTTCTTACCGTTGAACTTTAGTTTCAGCCACGATAACATATAATACTCACTCAAAGCCATTAGGTAATACATTTTATAAGAACATTCTTACAATATTTTTTATAAAAAGTCAAAATGAGCCAAGTGACCATCCTTCCATATAACGCAGTAGACTGTGAATTCGGAGATTTGCCTGCTAATGTTCCAAAGACATGAATGCCAAAATCATGTAAGAATAAAATGTTCACGAATTTAACCTCAAGTTGAGGTCGAGCAAAGAATTGTTGTATACGAAGTGCGCGAATGTTTGCAGAATATAAGAGCAAGGATGACTGAGTGAGAGAGGAGACGTGATGTTCGGATTTACAAAACGCTTTTGTGTTAACCACTAGTATTACACGTGTAGATAAGGTTGTAATGGTGTTTTTCAAGGAGTATCGCATGTGTGCATCTTTACAGCTTAATTGGAGGTATTTACGGCTGAGCAAATATATGCTCGAAATGAAGACAATATAAAAGCATTCTTTGCATTACAATTCTGGGGTTGGGTTTCCGAACAGGGAACAAGAGGAGGATGACTTGAATTCACTTGCACACATGAGAGTAAAGTTTGATTTCGTAGCATTTATAAGTTACTTTTCTGCGAAATGGATTTTGCACGGTTTGTTTAGGACATGGCGAGTTTTTGCGGAATGGCCCTTGTGAGATGGAAGAGTGGTCCAAAAACTTGATCATAATTATGATTGTGCAAAGGATGAAGATTCAGTCTCTTGGAAACATTTTCCATGGCTTTTTAAAGTGTGAGTGTTCCCTGTCAAGATGACAAATGCGATTCCACTTTGAACCGCTCAAGTCCATGTGTGAAGTGGACACGGACTTCACGGACCAGGGATTTTCTCAAAAAAGGAATTTCATATTCATTGTACTTTCCGTTCAACGTTGAAAGTGTACTTTCCCAAGGTTGTGCATGTGGAAAAGAATGACTTAAGCATCGGGAAATGGATACGACTTGTCTCAGTTTCTTACAGTGCAGGGATCAGATCATTACATATTTAGTCTTTGCGAACACAATAAGGAATTTTTCCATTTGTCATCAAAACTTCCGATTCCGGACTCGGGACAAAGTGATTGGTTTTTCGTATCACATTGTGTGTTAAATCATTTAAAAAGTTTGCATCTAAAGTCTTCAAGGGTTACAAACGGAATTCCAATATGGGAAGAGGTAACCAAATTATAATTTTATAATTTTAACGAACAAGTTGTTGGTAACGATTACTATAATTTGTGAAATTAGATCGACATGCATGGGTCATTCCTGCATGCAACAACGGAGAAGCTTTGCGGGCTTTGGTGCTTTGTCGTTCTTTGAGACGGTGTCTCACATTGGCCGAAATCGTGATTTTGTACATTGAAGGAAAAGAAGGTGAAACGTTGGACGATGGTTTGAGGTAAACAGTTTGTTGTTAGTCTATAAATTGGCAATAAAGTATAAAAGTTGATTGAGAATTGGTAGTGGAGCTAACGAATTTGTATAACGTAGGGACATTCTGGAATTTGAGTTTGACCGAGTGACGATACTACGACATCAGACCGAATCTTTGTCTTTGGATTATCTAAGGAAAATCTACCCTTTGAGACTGACTTCATTCACAAAATGCGTTTTTCTTCAACCGGATTGCCTGGTCAGATTTCTTTCAAATTCTATAACAAATAAAGTAGTCGATTACATAATAAAAGGGAAGTTTTTGCAGGTATTAAAAAATTGCGACCGAGAAATCTTTCAACTTTCTCATTGTCAAAAAGACGGATTGCAGATCGCAAGCAATGAAAAGGGTTCCCTTTTGAATTTCTTAGTGTGCCCCAATTCCTGGGCGTACACAGAAATAGTGGAAAAAGTACTTTCTTGGCAAAATAGGGAAGGAAGCACTGTTCCGGGGAAAATTGAAGATTTCAACCAAATTCTCATTGAGCACGGTGGTGCATCGCCTGTGTTCATTAAGACCTGTTCCCCGTCACGGCCCAGCAAATCCGCAATAGTGGAATCATCATCCTCAATGCTCATGTAAGTGATTTTGCAATGGAATTTTACCCAAAAACTGTTTTTTGTCTCTTTCAGCGTTAATATAAAAATGCTTAGCATGGATGCACATGAATGCACAAACACATTAGCATTCCATTCCATTCCATTACCCTTAAAATCAAAATAATATTCCCTTTCTTCCTCAAAAGACATAATACATAATGACTTTAATGACCGACCTCATCTCAAATGAATTACATGTTATTTACTAAGGTGTTAAAGGCGTCACATTTTGCAAACCCTGTTACCTAACCTAACAAGGAAAGAATCGTACCAAAAATAAATTATTTATGGTCTTTTTATTTACTTTTTTCAAGAACGAGTGAAATTCCTGTAATTTTTTTCGACGGGGAAAAGCCGTGTAACTTTGGAGCGGAAATGGTGACGATGACTAATGGAATCAAGGATCAATTTAAAGTACGTCAATGTCAGATGTCAAGCTCATTACTATTATGCAATTCCATTCGTTAAATGGTCGTTTAATCCATTTTTTCCGCCTCCTCCTTTTCGGCAATGTTAGGCTGCGGCAAAAACATGGTGGACGATTCTTCTTGAGGACATTTGCTCCAAGTACGCACCAACGGTTTCAAATTTGAAAGGCACTGTCAAGTGGCTACAAAATGTTGACATTTTGAAGGCGAATCTGAAGAAGATTTCGCCAATTCCTCTTCCTACCTTGTCCAAGGAACGATGCTCTGCTTTGAATAGGAGCATTGCGGTGATCGGAGCCAGTTGTCGGCTCCCGGGTGCAAACAACACGGAGGAATTTTGGCAGTTGTTGTTTGAAGGCGTCGACGCTGTTCAGCAAGTGCCTTTGCACCGTTGGAACACGACGGAAATGGAAGAAGCAGAAAATGACAGTTGTCGATTGACACAAGCAGGATTTATGAAATGCGCTGTGGATGAATTCGATGGAAAGTTCTTCGGAGTGAGTCCACGAGAAGCCGTTTTCATGGATCCACAACAACGGCTTTTACTGGAAGTCAGTTGGGAAGCACTAGAAAATGCTGGAATGAACGCATCCAAATTGAAAGGTTCGGACACTGGAGTGTTCATGGGAGTCTGGACAGCCGATTATGAGGCGTTGATTCGAAAGCACGTCAGCTCTGGAAACATGCACCGAGTTTACTTAGGTAATGCGTACAGTGCAACATCCGCAAGAGTTTCCTTCTTCCTTGGTCTCAATGGTCCGAATGTTGCAACGGAATCGGGATGCTCGTCATCTTTTGTTAGTGTCCACCTCGGATGCGACTCTCTCCGGAAAGGAGAATGTAATTTGGCTTTAGTTGGCGGGGTCAACTTGCTCCTACATCCGTACTCCCTCAATGACGACAAGAAGCCTTTCTTCATGGCTCCAGACGGACACTGTAAAACATTCGACGAGAAAGCTGACGGGTTTGGGCGAGCGGAAGGTTGCGGTGTCGTCGTTCTCAAACGACTCGGAGACGCTCTTAAAGATAATGACAAAATTCTTGGAATTATTCGTGGATCTGCCATGAATTCGGAAGGGACCACACCCAGCTTTGGCACACCCAGTAAACTGTGTCAAGAGGCTTGCATGCAGCTAGCAATTAAGGACGCAGGTGTTGATCCAACTACCGTGTCTCTAATTGAAGCACATGGGACCGGAACCATCATCGGCGACCCGATAGAAGTTTCGGCCATTGCGGCCGTCTATGGGACAGGAAGAACTGACCCGCTGTACTTGGGATCAGTCAAAACCAACATCGGGCACACTGAAGGAGCCGCCGGTGTTTCCGGTTTGATCAAAGTTGTTCTGGCTCTAGAAAATGAAACTATTCCCCCTCACCGTAACTTTTCCAAGCTGAATCCTGACGTTGATCTGGACGCTGCCAAAGGCGTAATTGCTTTGACACCCGTCCCTTGGAAGAAGGATTCTCGACACAAAATTGGAAGGCTATCTGGAATCAGTTCCTTTGGAATCAGTGGAACAAACGTTCACATCATTGTCGAAGAAGGGTTCCAGACGCTTTGTCCATTGAATCCATTCTATGCCACGAAGGACTTTCCGTATCATATCGTCACAATTTCCTGCAAATCTGAACCTGCTTTAACACAGCAGATTTCCCGATACAAGGAGTTCTTAAGCAAAAATCTCAATGTACCCTTAGGAGATGTTTCGTACACTTCGACAGTCGGTCGCACCCATTTCCGGCACAGGTTGGCTGTCGTAGGCAAGAATGTTGAAGATTTACTTGTTAAACTGGACAATAAGTCGTACACAATTGGAAAAACGGTAGAAGACACCAACATGAAAATAGCGTTCCTGTTCACAGGTCAAGGTGCTCAGTACGTGGGAATGGCCAAATCTCTGTACGAATATCATCCTGTTTTTAAGCATGCGATGGACAAGTGTTTGTCCATCCTCCTGGACAAATTCAACATCAACCTCTCCAAAGTCATTTGGAATGAGGACAAAGACAACACAGAGGTGAATCAAACAATTTACAGCCAAACGTCCATTTTCTGTGTGGAGTACGCGCTGCTCAAACTGTGGAATTCTCTGGGACTATTTCCGTCTATGGTTCTGGGTCACAGTGTTGGGGAATATGCGGCGGGGGTCGCCGCTGGAATCCTGTCACTGGAAGACGCCGTCATGCTTGTCGCAGAGCGAAGCAGACTCATTCAAAATTTGGAGAAAGGTGGAATGCTCGCTGTGAAGAACACGAAATCTTGTGTTCAAAGTCTCATTGTCAAATTCAATGAGAAGCATCCCAATAACTGGCTGGACATTGCTGTCGTCAATTCGACTGAGGAAGTTGTCGTCGCCGGGAAACCGGACACTTTGGACCTCTTCGTTTCCTTCTGTGACAATGAAACCGTCCGAACTCAGAGAGTTCCGGCTACTCATGCATTTCATTCCAGGGACATGGACGCTATGCTCCAAGACTTTGGGAAAGTCCTGGATCAAGTCGCATTTCAGAGCCCAACTCACGATTGTGAATTTGTAGCTGGAAGAAACGGGAAGATTCTGGACCAAGGGAAAATGGACAGTTCGTATTGGCAACGTCACGCAAGGGACACTGTCAATTTCCCTTTAGGACTGGCCACATTGTACGACAATGGGTGTCGGGTTTTCATTGAAATCGGATCGCATCCCATTCTTCTCCCATCAGCTATGACCAATTTGACATTTGAACAAATGGAAGATTGCAAATTCCTCCCCTCAATGAGGAAAAATGAAGAGGATTTTATCACATTTCAATCCACGCTGGCTCAACTCCACGTCTTGGGAATGGAAATTGATTGGTCCTCTTTTCATGCTCATTCGCCTCGACAAAAAGCAATGCTCCCAACCTACCCATTTCAAAGACAAAAGTTCTGGTACGATTCTGGAATCCTCCCGGACACATTATCCTGCAACACCAAAAGAATTCATCCACTCATCGGTCAAAATGTTCCAGTGGCCACTAGCGAATTTAACTTGAAACTTTTCCAAAACTCCCTCAAACTGGAAAATGTTCTGTTTCTACGCGATCATCAAGTCGCGAATAAAATAATTTTTCCAGGTGCGGCATTCCTGGAAGCCGCGCTGTCAGCTTCCAGACACACATTGCACACTAACGAAGCCATTCCGGCATTTACCTTGACAATGGAAGATTTTGTCATTGAAGCAGCCTTGGAAATTGATGATGTCAACATTGACAAGCCAACTCTTATCCAGACTGTTGTGAACACAGGGACGTCGAATTCCGTGACCATCTTCGGCTACAACACCTACACTGAGGCTGAAAAGCGATGGCGGCGCTATGCGACTGCAAAAGTGAGTTACATTCCTCACGTTCATGGAATATCTTCGGATGACAACGACATTCATATCGAAGACATTGAGAAACTAAAGCAACGATGTGACGAGACGAAAGAATATTCCGCAGTCGAGTTTTACAAGAAAGCTCCAGAGATCGGGATTAATTTTGGACCACATTTCCAATCCATTGACCGGTTCTGGAAAGGGGACAATGACGTGATTGCTCAACTCAATCCGGCGAGTTACGAAGACAAACAGGATTCGGGTTCTTACGTTTGCCACCCAACAATTTTGGACGCAATGATTCAAACATTCGCCGTGTGCATTGAGTCCAATCAAAAGGCGTTGCACTTGCCAATTGGAATTACAAGTTGCAAGATTCGAAGCGGAATTAAGGGATCGGGGGCTACTTTGAACAATGAAATTTTGTACACACATCTGACCTGGGAATCTGAATCAGACCATAGCAATGGTACCGTTCGACTGCTGAATTCACAAGGGTTTCCCATTTGCGAAATGATAGGTGTGCATTTGGTCCGTACTTCCGTGTCCGTATTCCTCAGCATGTTAAATGCATACAAGAATGAACTGCCCATCATTGCTACCGAGGGATTCACTCCGGTTATGGGAAGTTTGTCAGCCAGGGCGGAGCTGGACAAATTACCCGATTTTGGAATGCATGAAAATTTGATAGAAGAATCAAAAGAGACCTTCGCTAAAAGCATGGACGTTCTGTCTGCGAGAGACCGATTGACTGCACTCTGGATTTTGAAAGCATACTATGACCTCGGGTGGAATCCCCACCCAAACACCAAGGTCGATCCCGATGAACTCATGAATCAGTTAGACATTCCGGTGAGTCAATCGCTTGTTGTGCGGCGCCAACTGGATGTCTTGGTGGAGGATTCTCATCTCAAATACAACCAAACTGGAGACTACATAGTTCCGGACACATTGCTTGATAAAACTTCCACTTTGAGTCTCATTCAAGAAAAACAACGGTTTTTGGAAGAAAAATACGCGAAAGCAGATTTTTTTGCATTTAATCGGACCGGTGGAAAACTCAGTTTGATTCTACAAGAAAAAGAAGATCCTCTGGCCGTGCTTTTCCCACCTGATGCACCTGTTTCGGAAACTGTTACGCCAGTTTATACCGAATTACCAGGATCGGTGCATTCAAACATCGTGATGGGAGAAATTTGCTCACAGCAGTTCCGAAATATGACCAATTGTGTTGTGAGGGTCCTCGAGATCGGAGCTGGAACAGGTGCAACAACCCCGTACATAATCAAAGGCTTCAAGGCTGCTGGGTTGACTTTCACCTACACTTTCACTGACATATCCAATTACTTCTTGGCTCAGGCAAAAGAAACTTTCAAAGAGCATTCCAACGTTGAGTATCAGATCTTAAATATCGACACGGACCCCCTCATCCAAGGATTCCAGCCTGGACACTTCGACCTTGTCGTCGCGACCAACGTGCTCCATGCTACCAAAAACCTTCGCACTTCTCTCCACAACATTTACCAAGTTTTAGCTCCTAGTGGAATTTTGGTCTTTACGGAAATTTTAGAGAAATGGAGAACAATTGACCATTATTTCACTTTGCTCCCTTCTTTCTGGAAATTTGAAGACTTTGACATAAGGAAGGATTACGCAATAGTCGGTTACGACGTCTGGGAAAAGCTACTTGGACAGACCGGTTACTGCAATTCAAAACTGTATGCTACGTGGGGAAAAGACTTGGGTGTCATTGCAACGAAGAAAGAGTCCAATTTTAATTTAAATCAAATTTTCGACCAAACAAAGAAACCCCTTTGGATCATTTTTTGCAAACAAAATTCCGTGTGGGAAGGACTGCAAACTCGATTTACGTCCGCGGGGCGTACGACCATTATGGTACATGAAGGGAAATCATTTACGAAATCAAAGAGCCAGGCGTCCAAAAGGGGAACGGATTTGGTGTACACGGTGAATTCCAGCAACATTGAACACTTCCAGAAATTAATGAATGATATCTCTGGATTCAACGTGGAAGGCATTTTGTACTTGTGGGCTCTTGACCATGACGCCAAGCAAGAAGGTTACAAAATATTGAACGGTTTGTTCCATTATTCGAAAGTTTTGCTCACCAGCACGTTCCTGCACCTGCCCAGGTTTGTGCTGGTGACCTCAGGAGTTTATTCTTTCATGGACGAAAAGACAGGTGACCCATTTCCAGCAGTGACACACGGGTTCCTCCTTTCCCTCAAGACAGAGCAGCCCGGGCTCCAGTATTTAATCCTTGATGTCGACCCGGAGAGCATTAATGAACCGGGTGTCGTGATGGATCAAATTTTCATCGAACTATGGCGAACGGAGGACAAAGATTATCGGGTAGCATACAGAAAAAACAAACGATATGCCGTTCGAAAAGAGGCTGTAAAGTCGGACGTGATGTCACGCGGGTTGGAACTACCGACTTACTCCCCACGCTATGAATTTGTTGCTCCAGAAAGCCACAGAATTGAAGACATCAGCTTTCAAGGTGTGACAACCTTGACTTGTCTCAAAGATGATGAAGTGGACATTCGAATCAGAGCTGCTGGGGTCAATTTCAAGGACCTTTTAACTGTTTTGAAACCCGAGGGTTTCATGAAACTAGTGAAGAGACCTTTCATCGGAATGGAAATGGCTGGCATTGTTGAAAGAGTCGGTAGCCTTGTCACCAAATTTAAGCCGGGAGACAGAATTTTTGGGCTTTGCCCCACTGGCGGGGGATTTAACAGTCATGTGACAATTCCTGAACGGGATTTGATGCATGTTCCCGAAGATTTCAGTTTTGTGGACGCTGCGGCTTTACCTGTAGTCTATGCAACTACGATCGTCAGCTTGGTCAACATTGCTAAAGTACAAAAAGGTGAGCGGGTTTTAATTCACGTCGCGTCCGGAGGAGTCGGTCTCGCTGCCGTCCAGCTCTGTCAATCAATTGGAGCGGAGATCTTTGCAACCGCCGGAAGCAATAGGAAACGAGCATATTTGCATTCTCTGGGAATTCAGCACGTGTTTCATTCCAGAAACACATATTTCGGGGACCAAATCATGGACACCACCCAAGGGAAAGGGGTTCATATTGTAATCAACTCCTTGACTGGGGAGAATTTTAAAGAGACGAGTCTCCGAGTTTGCATGGAAGGAGCTCGGTTCATTGAAATCGGAAAGTTGAACATTTGGACGACACAGGAAGTGGCGCAACTGCGCCCGGACGTGAAGTATACGATTTTAGATTTTGAGGACACTGAAGCACAAGAGCAAATAGGAATATACTTTAATACTAGCGAAATTGCTGGACGAGTACGAAGTGGAGAGATTCCGCCGTTACCTTGTACTAGGTACGATATTCGAAAATGCAGGGAGGCCTTCCAATACCTACAATCAGCGAAGCACATTGGAAAAGTAATGCTCACAATGCCGGACATCGAATACGTGCAAGGGAAACTCAAAGTCCATGATGACATGTTCAATGAAAATATGACCTACTTGATAACAGGTGGACTGGGAGGAATTGGTCTGGAAGTCGCCAATTTCATGGCGGCTCATGGAAGTGGACACTTAGTTTTGGCAGGACGGTCTGAGCCAAGTCCTCGAGCACAGCAAATCATCGATTCCATTCGTCAAAAATATGGACGATTACATTTGAAGATTGTTCAAGCGGATGTGGGTGACATGGATCAATGTCGAGATCTGTTTGACTCTATTCAGACGAAATGGAAGTTGCCACCTCTCCGCGGCGTGATGCACGCAGCCGGATTTTTATCGGACGAAATGATCATCAAACAAACTTATGAGAGTTTCCAGAAAGTCTTTAACGCCAAAGTGAATGGGACATACAATTTGCATGAACTCACAAAGAATATGAACTTGGAACATTTTGTGCTTTTCTCCTCATTGGCAGCTACGTTAGGTCCGCCAGGACAGAGCAACCATGCTGCTGCTAATGCATTTATGGACATGATGGCTCGTCACAGACACTCCCTGGGGTTACCGGCTCAAACAATCAATTGGGGTGCTTGGGGCGAGATCGGCGTAGCAGCAGAATTGTCTTCAATTGGCAGATTCGGCCTCAAATTCTTCTCGCCGAGACGAGGCATTGCTTCCTTGAAGGCCATCATGCAAAGCCACATAGTTCAGGCTGCAGTATTAGAAATCGATGCTGCTGAGATGAAGAAAGACCCGCTCTCACTCGGAAACTATCTGGGTGAACTCATCATGAACAAAGAAGACGTTTCGTCCAGCCAGTTGCATGCTGAGTGTGAAAATCTCTGGAATATCATTCAATCTGCTAACCAATCGGAAAGGTTTCCCATTATCAAAAAGAATTTGGAAGAACTTCTTCGAAAGACACTCAAGTTACCCGAAAACGAACCCTTGGACGAGCACCAAAATTTCAGCGACATGGGTTTGGACTCCCTAATGGCTGTTGAGCTGAGGAACCGATTGCAAATGATATTTGGGAAGAAGGTCACCCTATCCACAACTGCGCTCATGGAGAACAGAACAGTCCATTCACTGACCACATATTTGACCCAACTGGTCAACTCAATAGATTCCAACGGCGACAGCAATGAAATCCCCAAGCAGGAGAAAGTTGAAGCTGGCCAGGGTCAAACTGAAATTAATGGGGACAGTTCCAATGTGACGCCTACCATTAAGGAAACAACACTGATTCAAGAAGACTCAGTTCTTCCGTCTGACATTGCAGGTGCAAAGAATCTTCTTCCACCTTCCTCACCTTCCAAAATCACTCGTGTTCTGCTGACGGGAGCAACAGGTCACCTGGGGACGCACATTCTTTCTCAATTGGGTAGCATGAAACATGTCCAGGTGTATTGTTTGATCCGATGCAGAAATAATGAAGAAGCTAATCGAAGAATCAAAGCTGCTTTCAAACGACAACAGCTTCCAGTTGTCCCGAAGAACTTCATTCCTATCTGTGGAGATTTGACCAAGGATCATTTCAGTTTGGATCAAAAGATGTACGACAATTTAGCCATGGTGGCTGAAGCAGTCATTCACTGTGCTGTGAAAGCAAATCACGTTGAGAAATATTTGAAATCTGGGAATCAGTTTGACATTCGGACGGTCAATGTCCTTGGGACACTTAACGTGTTGAGATTCGCAGTTGCGTTGAAAATGAAGCGGGTGCTGTACGCGTCGTCAGTCGTTGCCGCCACACAATTCACTTCCGAAGGATTCATTGCTGACGAGTTACCACTGGACGAAGATTACGGCCCTGACATTCATTGGGGATACGCATTGTCCAAATTCATCGGAGAGAAACTCATCAAAACAGCACTGGACAGGGGAATTCCGTGTCAAGTCGTTCGCTACCCGACTATTGTTGGAGACAGCAAAACAGGCACGATCAATTTACAATCCAACCACTTGCTTACCTTTATGTTTGCATGTTCCCAGTTGGGTGTGACCCCGGAAATGAAAGGGGCCTGGTCTTCCGTCCCGGTAGATTTGGCAGCTCAGATCACATTGCACATATTCCTGAACGACAAAGCTCCTTTAGGAGTCTACAATCTCACCAACCCCAACACAATGACACAAGAGGACTGCATTGAAATAATGAAAGTTCATCGGAAGAAAGTGATTCGAGTCGTTCCTCATGATGAGTGGTTAGACGTCATGTCAAAGTTGGGTCCAGATTCCATGCTTTATCCTCTCCGGGAGATCTACATGGCGGAAAATGGGATCAAAACTTTTGTGCGCAGCGTTCCATTGGGCGCCTTTGCGTCCAAGAATCAAAACAACATTTCTCGTCTGAGTGAAAAGATCAAAAGCATTGTCCCAGGAATAGATGACATGTTTCCTGACGCAAAAATCCTCTTCAAAAACCATGTTGTCCATGCTGAGAAAGCTGGGCTCTTCAAAGTTATGGACGATTTGGTACAATGAAATGTGCTTACAAGTTGAAAGCACGAAATATGTTAATACAAGTTCAGTCTTTAAGGGTACGCATGTCACGGTGACGGTTAAAAAATTACGGGTGTAATGGTACTCCTTTATCAGTTATCACTACTGTATCACTTTGTGTAACAAAAAAAGCAAAAATGAAACAGGAAGTAAAAGTTTCAAAGGTTATAAAAAGGGTCGGGTCGGGTAATCTTTGGTCGTCGTTGTTTGAGAGCTTCATCTTACCATCTTACATTTCATAAAATTTGCTATATCGACAAAAACAGTATAGTGTGCTTGCTGGGATGGGAGAGCAATTGATATTTTCACACCCGGCTGCTATTAAAGACGAAAGACCAGAAAGGCATGTGAACAAGTCACCCATACATTGGAGTGGAACACGGCTTTTGACACAAAGTAAACAAGAAGAGATGTTGTAACTTGATGTTTTTCCCATGTGTTTCACTGCGGTTGGTAGTTGGTAGAGCAATCATCGCGTCCCTTCCTTTCTTCCCTTGAGATTCCTTCAAATGTTTCAGGTTCCTCATCTTACTTCAGTTTCTTCAATGTATCCTTCACTTTGGCTTCCCTTACTTTGAAAGTAAAATCCGTCCTCTATACATTTCATCCGTCTCAGTTTCAGTCTCTGGTAGCATTCGAAGCTAATCGTACCCACTTGTTTTTGTTCTTCATCATCAGCAGCAGCAGCAGTATCAAAGAATTTATTTCCTTGTGAACATTTTTTGACTTTTGGCATTTCGTCTCACTGTGATTTGTGGTGGCATGGCATATCAGTAGAAAAAAACAACATGGTCCTCCGTCTCGATCGTCGTCTATCACTTAATATTTTGCATGCACAGCTGCCGTGAATGTTCCATGATGAGATTCACTGACTCGTGTATGTTGGCGTTTCAATTTTTTCTTGCTTCCAGCGAGAAAGGGCATTTGAGTAGCTGAAACATTGTACAACACAGAACATCAGAACAGAAGAGAGAAACTCCAATAGCAAAAGTCCCAATGTTTCCGTTCAATTAACTGGGAGAAATTGCTTCAATTGAAACTCATTGAGATCTCATTTCATTCGCCTTTAATAAAGTTCCCCAACCCCTCCTCTCATCATCAACACGCTTAAAATTCATTGGATTCTCTGTATAAAAGTGTACGTTCCAGTTCCAGTTCCAGGAGCAGTTGGTGTGAACAGTGCACAGTGTGCAGTGTGCATTAGTCAATCAAATCTTCACAGGCATCCAATTCAGTTCTATCTTCTATGAAGCATATGAAAGATGAGAAAAATCGAGCATTACATATTGTCAGTTTCTTATTTTTGGATGTGATGTATAGTGAAACGTCGTTTATACGTGACCTTTGACTTCGTGAGAGATAAAGTGGATTTTGTAAGTAACTTTGTGGGCTTCTTGCATTCCATTTGCTCAAGACGCATTTATAAGCAACTGTGTGTGGATAATCCGTCCTCTTGGATCTGATTGTAACAACCCAAACATTATTGCCTATTATTATTACCTGGAAGATAATCGTGTTTGGAACTATTCTTGAAACATCGTGATTTGCTCCTGAATCTGTTGAACTGTTTCACTTCCGTCTGTAAAGCCAACAGGTCATGAATAGTTCCAAAAAGAATTCTTCCCGAGGGAAAAACAGTAGACCAAGACTTTCAGGAACATCAAAAATGGGAAGGAATTCAACGTCCACGGCTTGTAGCCGTGAAAGGGAGAAAACTCACAGGTCTCATGATAATTTAATTGATAATACTTGATAAGTCCCCAATTCATTTTGGAAAATGCTTCGATTGAGAAAGGTGTCATTAAATACAACATGTTGTCTTCTACAGTGTGAACACAGCTTTCACGACACTTCGTACTTTAATTCCAACGGAGCCAGCGGACAGAAAACTATCCAAAATTGAAACCCTTCGATTAGCGTCGTCTTACATTGCCCACTTGTCTTCGCACATACTTACAGGTGAGATACCGGCATTTGTAAAACAAAATCTCTATTGTCCACTGTCCCTACAAAAATTCACGTTATCAACTCAATTATTACAAGCAGATGAAGACAACGCTGTACAATCACATTTCAACTTCCAGTGTCTAGACACCAAACATCCAGGCACCAACAAACAGGATTCCCTTTCACAAAACCGTATCTGCACTTTCTGTCTCTCAGACTCCAAGAAAATGATGGTAATTTCCTACTAATTTATATTATCTGTACTTTAATTCCAAATGAGGATATGCTTCATTTACTTTTACATAATATTTGTAATTTATATCCTTAATATCTCAGAGAGTGTCCAAGAACTCCAGTGGGAATTCTTCAATGTCCATGCACCATAAAATGTCAATGACTGTGCAACAAGATCAATGTCAAAATCCCAACTCATCCAACAATAACATTAACATCCCACCACCGCAAACTTCATGCGCTATTATCAATCATCAACGCTACTCTGAAAACTACTCTGCAAACAACAATAATAATATGCATCACTCTAATATTGGAATATTCTATTAGTATTATCCAGAGCACACAAATTAATTCGATAAACTTTTATTTGTACGGGCAAAAATTACCAATGAAAAAAAAACCTCCCATTCTAACTTTGTCTATAATAAAAATGAATTCGGTAACCTGCATTTTTTATTTTCGCAATTTTTCCTGCATTAAAAATGATCTTTTCGTGAAGATGTGTTCTATTGTCTTTTGGAAGTTCAATGGAAGCTTTTTGTGTCTGTTATTTTGTCGTTTCTTATTCAAGTTGTTTTGTCATGCAAAATGCCTGCAAACAACAACAAGAAACGCCTAGCTTTCCATTGATTTCTTTGTTTACCAACTTACTAACAAACGTCTAGTAACGTCTACTGTCAATGCTAATGCTGCCATACTGCAACTGCAGTCAGTTGTCGTAATTTGTATATTTACAACAGCATTTTTGGATTTCCCATGAAAAGCAAGGTTGACACCATTCACACATTCGCTTTGCCCCAAATTAATGCCAGTCAAGTCAACTACGCTTTGATATCAAAAAATACCAACGTCACTCACATTCACATACGACGAAATAAGGATTTCTTATGGGTTTGTATACAGTTTGTAGCATGAGGTGGCTGGTTGATTTTTATAGTCAGTCCCATGTTGGATGTTGGCCATTTGGTTTTTTGGTCACTACTACATGATTTAAAGACATTGAAGAAGAAATGTCTTGTCTTGCATGTGCACAACACAGACAACACTACTAAATGGCAATCAAGTTGGTAAGGAATGGTGAATGGTGGAAGTAAAGTGGACTTGTAACAAGTACGGACGGACTAGAGAGAAATAGAGATTTATCCTTGAATTGCGTGCGGACGGAAGGACGAGACTTTTTGACTGAAGGAGACACGTCGTCAGCAATCGGAAAAAACTAAATTGCCTTCATCATTTCACTCCTCATCTTTCATTCACTTATTGCATACCTTGTGTTCTCTTTTCAGTTATACAAATTCATTTTCAGGTGTTTTTTTCATTCTGGTGTCCACTTTTCGGAAAAAATTAGATTTACGGGCTCAGCTGTTGTGTCGTGTTTAAAACTAGTTTTAGTATATTATCGTTTGTTACTGAACAATTTGGGATTTGGAATTTCCTCACTGAGCTGAGTGTACTTCGGTAAGGTCAACCGATTTTTAAATCATTTTCAGTTATTGTTTGATTGAGTAGTTCCTAAAATATGGTGTTTAGAGTGTTGTTACATTTTGTGAGTGTCGCGGTACCTTTCTGTGACCGCAATTGTATCATTTGTATCTTATTCTTATTGCGAATTGAAATCAGATCAGTGACCTTCGGTTTGTTCACTGCTTGTACCAATAGTTTTATTAGTATTTTTAATTACGTTTTCATTTTGTTACTGCTACTATGAAATATTAATATCATATTTTTTTATTCGCGTTTTCTAGCACTGATTGTGAAAGTGATTATATGAGATTATGACTACATCAATCTGGAACAAACTAGAACGTAGATTATGATGTGAGCAGGTGAATTGTTAGTATGATTTTTAGTTAGGTTTCATTTTTTATTACTCAAAAA
Source organism: Harlomillsia oculata (assembly GCA_019776145.1). NCBI lineage: Eukaryota > Metazoa > Arthropoda > Collembola > Entomobryomorpha > Oncopoduridae > Harlomillsia > Harlomillsia oculata. The sequence goes on along the minus strand of JABASF010000286.1, from coordinate 22,957 downwards.
GATACTTGTAGACATTGTCGAAATGGCTACGGATGCTTGATTTTTGTACTAATATTCTTGATTTGTGGAGCAGCATTGTAACAAGGCTAATATTTAGATTGGCAAAGTTCCTATATTTATAGCGTATTCGAGGCATTGAGTATGACTATCAGCGAGTAATCATAATCAGTTAATCATTGTGAATCAATAATGCTTGAATACCTCGCAGTAAAATGAATTGAAAAGATTAGTAGTCACGTCGTCGTCGCCGTCAGTCAGTCAGTCACTGGTGTGCTGTGGTGAGTGCCTGTCTTGACGTGATCTAAATATACCTTAACCCGTAATATCTCAATCAATCTCGATTTTGCGTATTTATTATAGATCATTCGTTATTGCGGTTGTAGCTTAATTTGTATTGTTGACCGAAATTGAAACTTGTATCTTGGTTTTCTGGTTTTCTCCAGGGATTCAAAAATGGGAAGCCGACCATCACTTTTGCTGCGGGACGAGGAACTTGCAGAGATTCAAAAGGAGACTGGATGTAAGTTATCGTCGCTAATTGCAGTAATTTGATCGGAATTGTTGTACATGTAATTTAATTGATTTATTTGTTTTCCTCATGTCAGTCACAGCAAATCAAATAGAACGTCTGTACAGTCGTTTCACCTCGTTGGACAAGACAAATACAGGAGCATTGAGCCGAGAGGATTTTTTGCGTATACCTGAATTAGCGATAAATCCCTTAGGGGAAAGGATTGTGATGGCGTTTTTTCGACAAAACAATGCGGAAGATGATGACCGGGTAAACTTTCGACAATTTGTACGGGTTTTGGCGCATTTCCGTCCAATCAAGAAGAATAAAGACAACATCCTCAACTCCAGAGAAGGAAAATTAAAGTTTGCATTCAAGCTGTACGATCTAGATGATGATGACCGAATTACGAAAGAAGAATTGTTGGCAGTTTTGCAAATGATGGTTGGAGAAAATATCAGGTCGCAATAATAATACACTTGACATTACGTAACTTTCATTTAATAAAATGATTGAGGATGCGTGCTTAGAGAAGGTGCTAATCAATTGTTTTTTGAATGTTACAGTGAGGATCAGCTCCTGAGTATTGCCGAGAGAACAATTTTGGAAGCGGACAACGACGGTGATGGGGCCATCAACTTTGAAGAATTTTGCAGTGTCCTCGAAAGGTCGGAAGTCGAACAGAAAATGTCCATAAGGTTCCTCAACTAAAAACTGAAATGGTTGAAACATTGCATTTCCATGTCATTGTCAATGTCATCCAGTAAAGTGGCCAACGGAATTGTACTTAAATATTACGAGAAGATTTGTTTTGGATTACTACGGACTATATTATTTACTAATTTAGCAAAAATGACACGTTATGTATAGTTTTTCGCATGCATAAAGCATGCACACAAGACAAAGTGCTTTAACATTTCCTTGTTCGTCTTTCCTCTTTACTTTAACGTGAATATTGCCTTACAGCCTTCCTGCTGGTAACGTTAGGCACAATTTATTATGACGATATGAAAGAATTAATTAATTATTATATATTTGAGACAAATGTAGAGATTATAACAGTATTCCATGAAAAAAATTTGAAACGAAATGACAAGATGAAGTAAATACGAGAGATTTATTCGAATTTAAAAATGGAAAACTAATGTTTACAACTTGCATTTTAATAGTCAGTCACAAAAGCTGGAATTAATAATTGCTGTTGTATCACTAAATACTTTACGAGAAAGTCAGAATATTATATTAATAGGCTGCATTCTGCATTACATAAATAAAATTCACTCATTTCCTTCTTCCTCTAATCACTAAAAGTCATCACATCACGGTTACGTTATCAGTGTCAGTGTCATTTCATCTCGGCTTACACCATCCTTCTCTTTGTGATGCTTTATTAGACTATTCTCGAGTTTACGTTGGGATTACGTCATTAATTGAAAAATAAAATTAAGAAAGTTAGGTGATAGTGATAAATCTTGCAAACCGTGCAAAACTGCAATTGCATTATTTCAGAGAAGTGATATTCGAATAAAGATTATTAAATAGTTAGTATGACTGTATTACTTGTTATAGCTTTTGCTTTAGGTAGTGCTTTTAGCTGCATATTTGTATTAATTTTAATATAAGCATTAATCCATAAATTAATTTTTGAAAATAGGACTGTTGTTAAGCCAAAGCTGATGCAGGAAGAGAGCTATGCTTAGGTTTCATTTTACTGAGGAAGACCTTGATACACCCAGAGAAATCTGCACTGACTAGTACGTAGCCCAAAGGGCACACAGGCACTAACGACGACCCCTTGATTCCAGAATTTTGATTTTTGGTAAGCGATGGTGACTTGACCATCAGCGAGGAATGTTCCGAATTAATATTGTCATCTGTTGAAGCTTCTGGATCATTTTGTTCGCGTAATTCTCTTTCTTTTGCAGTAATCTGCCTTACGATGATGTCTGGATCAGGTGCAAATACGACGCATGTCACGACTGCGTTGTGAGCTAGCATAAATAAACAAACGAATTATGCATTCGCCGCATACATAAAAATTAGCTATTTAATATACATAGTTGACTAATTTATTGACCATTTATTACTTGTTACCTTTAATAGCTTCCCAGAAACCGTTCCTGTCCCTACGATTAACTTTCAGCTTGCTCATGTACTCGTGGTGGTATGTTTTCCAAATGTAAACCATTTGGTTTTCTGAACCGCATACAATGTACTTCCCATCGTGGGACATGGTTGCCTTTATCTGAGACACTTTATTCACAAATCCTTTGTATTTGCAAGTCATGGTCAGGTCACGAAGGTCGTACAGTCGAATCCGTGAATCGTTTGATGTGACTAGCAGTTTATCTTCACCCACAAGCGGTTCAATACCAGTGATCTTAAATTGTGAGGACGTAACTGGTGCCCCTGATTTTTTCCGCTTTTGAAGAAAGATTTGGGTGTGGTACTTCAACTGTTCTGTATGGTAAAAGATACAGCGACCGTCCAACGTGCCAACGACAGCAAATTTACCCTATTCAAGAAAATGGACAAATGGACATTTCAAAAGAAATGAAAACATGGATTTAATTACAAGAAGCTACCAATATATAAAAATGATGTACCTGTTGACAGAAATTAGCTGTAGTTATAAGGTTATTAGTACCATTCACTTCATTCCATAAAGCTACTTTCTTATCTGGAATGTTCCAAAGGCGTAGCTTCCCATCGAGGGACCCGCTAAGAAAGTAACGGTCATCCTGCAAAACCGGGCGATTAAAAATCTTTTCTGTTATTAAAATTTAATTAATGCCAAATGTCAAAAATGAAATTGGAAAGTTTCGTGTACCCGAGGATGAAAAGCAATCGCAGTCACGAAATCAATGTGCTGGAAACAGCAGAGACATTCCCGTCTTGAAATGTGCCATAACCGAACTGTACGGTCCATGGAAGAAGATAAGAGGAAAAAGCTCTTGCTCCATGCAATATCCAACAAATCGGACGTATGACCCGTGTAAATGCAAAGAGGTCTTGGGACAAACGGTGCGCGGGGATCTGAAGCTTCACATGCTGCCATCATTTCTTCGACAGAGTGTTGACTATGTTGTGACACAATGGATTCTTGACTTGGAGTAGGGCTTACTTTGTCAACAACATGCTTCGTTCTCATATCTTGAAAGTATGGTAAATGATCTTTCAAAACCCAGATTCGAATAGTTTTGTCTTGACCGGCAGTAGCTAAAAGGCGACCACAATTTGAAAACTTCATACACCATACCGGTCCCACATGCTGACCTTGCAAATCCTGAACTTGTTGAATACTGTCAAAATCATAGGGACCCTTGTGCGAATGGGAAGCTTTAATTTTTATTTCAGGACCAGTGAACACCTGAGGTCCCACTGTTGGTCCAGGCGGTCCACCAGCTGAATCAACAACATCCCTTCCACCGTTTGCAAGTGTTTCCGTAATGTCAACGTCTTCCTTATGTGTCCTCGAATGGGCGAAGGACCTGGCGGCCGTAACAGTCTTTTTTACGGTGGATCCAAAAAATCGTTTGATTTGGGCTGCACGACGTCTTCGGACGCTGATCCCAGACGTGGAACTGGCACCGTCATCTTCTTGTGAAGGAATGGATGACTTCTTTGACGAGACAGATTCATCATCTGAATCATGTGAACCAACTGATCCAGCAACATTCCCTCCAACGGAACCATCGATCCCCGAATATTCTGAGGTCAATCGCATGATGTGAAGAGACAATGGATTCATGCACTTTGGAAGCTTTTCCTCCGCCGCCGACAGTGGAACCTTTTCTCCTGTATCCAGATTGACGACCTGCAGAGCAGCATTCACAATATTAAAATCACAAAGTTTCCAGTAATTCACAGCAATACCTGCTGCATAAGCGTAACTTTTAATTTTATCTTATAGTGTTCATTAGTGTAATTATATATTTGAAGAGAGAGAGAAGAAATACCGAATATTGCCCTTTAACCAAGGGCTCTCGCGGCTTGAAAAAGTAAGCTTTTCCTCCGCCGCCGACAGTGGAACCTTTTCTCCTGTATCCAGATTGACGACCTGCAGAGCAGCATTCACAATATAAAATCACAAAGTTTCCAGTAATTGACAGCAATTTCAAATACCTGCTGCATACGCGTAACTTTTAATTTTATCTTATAGTGTTAATTAGTGTAATTATATATTTGAAGAGAGAGAGAAGAAATACCGAATATTGCCCTTTAACCAAGGGCTCTCGCGGCTTGAAAAAGCAAGAAAAAGTGCCACAAATATCGCATGTAAAGTTAGCAGTTTAGAAGCAGAAGATCACATTACAGTAAGTTATAATTCCAGCAATCAGCACACAGACAGACGAAAAACAGCGAAACGAGTAGTAATTGGAAAAACGTAATTTAAATTACAGTTAAAATATAAAAAATACTTACAAGAACTTGTTCAAGTATCTCAAGGTCGGAAAGTAATTTCCCCGAGTCTGTTCTCGTTCGTAACTTTAGATTCATTTGCAGCTCTGAGCTATCCAAATCTAACATCCCAACATGTGCAGTTAATTGATCTTGTTTATCTTTGTCATTCTTGTCTTCAATGGCTGCTAATGCTGACACAACACTGGCCATAGGTAAAGCTTCTCCATGTGATCTAGTACCCGTGCCCGCCCTTGACCCTGCTGCGGAATCTGCAGCTGCTCCTGCAAGTGTCGACGACCTGGAACCGGATCCAGATGCCCCGGTTGGTAGAATATCCACCATAGCATCTTTCGGTAAACTTTCAGTTCTCTTCAATACTTTCGGTCCAGAATTCCGAGCTCGGGTTTTCTCTTCATCTTGTGCCTTGACTAGCCAAATTCGTGACGTGGAATTTGGATTTTCTAATGTCAGCTTATCCATCTCCTTGCACACTGATCGGATAGAAACAGTCGGACTGGGAGGGTTTAACACAGGACTTGTGGCCGATGACGATTCGGATATCGACGATGTGACTGGACCACGACCTCCGTTCGTCTCTAAAGAAATCGGTGCACTTAGGGTGCTCTTGACTCGCTTTTTTCTTGGAGGAGCAATAGGCATTGGCATTTTCGAAGAATCAGAGGCAGGTTTACCGTCCGGAACATCACTTGAAGCCTTTGATTTAGTTTTTGTACAACTAGACAGAGACACCACGTCCGATGCGTTTATACATGGCACTGCCGGCACTGGGCGTTCTTCCGAAGGTGATTGCAAAGGACTTGTGGGTGTCGACGTTGACATACCACCACTGATAGTTTTTGTGACTACACGCGGACTACTCGGAATTGAAAGACTGTTAGGTACTGCAAATGAACCTGACGTTCCAGGTGCTGTTGAGGACGTTGGTGTTCCTACAGTTCCACTATACATATTACGACTCCTGCCACCCGCGGACACTCCAGAAGCCATGGACACATTGTCATGATCCACAACTTTAAACGGATGTGATGAATTGCTTTTGCTCGTTAAGGCCGCTCCGTACAGCCCTTCGACTGACGAAGTTTGACTGTCTGACGGACTTGTTGTTCCATCTTGTTGTTCCGGAATATCTTCCACTTCCTCCATGTTCAGACGACGTCGCATTTCATCCATTCGTTTTCGACGTCGTTCTTCTTCCTCCTCTTTCTCACGCTCAATCTAAAAAGTAATTACCAACAATAATGTAAAATGTTATCGACCACAAAACAACAGAACATGTAGCTATAATTAAGTAATCCAATAAGTACTCACAGTGGTTCTTGGTGAAGAAACTGAGTTAATAGAATTCGAATTTGATGACCCCATTGATATAAACGTTGTGGTGGAAGATGCATTTGATACGTTGGATACATTTCCAGCTGAAAACTCTCCGTCAATCTGTTCCGGTGTCAAAGTGCACAAATCTACTCTGTCCGGTGGAGGACCAACAATGACCTTCCGATTACAATACCTAAGCAAAGTATTTGACGTTGGTTCTAAAGCGTCGTAAAATTCATCGTCATCTTCCTCGGATGACGAATCTTCATCTGACGCACTGGTGGATTTGGACACCGTCCCGGATGATGACGATGACTCATCCACATTTGAGGCCATATTGCTCAAAAAAAAGATTTCTACAAGAATGAAAACACATGAAATAAGATTCGTATAATTTACTAATCCTTCTCTATAAATAAACCATCCGCTATGAGCAAATTAAAAATATAAAGAGAAAGTTAAAGTTCTATAGATTAAGTAGACTGCATAATCGAGTTCAAAAAATTGATAAATTCTTATTTTATTTATTAATAAAAATGATGAAATAGACATTTGAAACTTACCTTGAATTATTGGCGCAAAATGAAACGGAAATGAAAATGTAATTGAATTAAATAAAAGGGGAAATGAAAATTATAGGAGGAATTTTGACTTTTTGACCTTGTACTGTTCCTGTTCGTCAGATTCAGATGTGACTGTGAGACCAAAATTGCATGAATGAGTACGAAATCGCATTCCGCGCACTTCCACAGCACAGAATCCAGCCTGAACCAAGCCTGAACAGCTCAGCTCAGCATCTCAGACAGGCGCAGCGAAACTTTTCAAGCAAATTTTGTTTTTTCAGAAAATTTTGTCAAATAATAATTTGCAAAATTCCCAATAATACATTTTATTCTGAATTAACGACAGAATCACATTACAAACAGGGGTTTGAAATTAACTGAACAAACAATAAAAGCACACCACTGACTTAATATTGTAGCCATTTTAATTAATGTACTTTTTAATTCATACCTAATACTAACACGCACTAAATAAAGTAATTGGAATTACAATAACTTATGTACAATTGTCCAATTTCTATTCTATAGGTAAACTAATACGACTTTGTGTTTTCGGTCCATTAATCAAATGCAAGTAATATTCTTCATCCAGAGGTTCCTTTGAAAACTTTATAAAATTCTTGAAAAATGTGTATTTCTGAAGATCAGTTTCCCCATCCGGGGCATACGGAAACTTGCCTTGCCAAATCGTCGGCTTGAATTTACAATCAGTTTGAAATACATTTAAAGTGTCCCACTGAAACTGTTTAAAAGTAAAAATTAGTCAACACTTTTTAATTAAAATAAGGAGTGGAATAATAATAAATGCGTACTCTAAAATTCCGTAAAACCAATGATGTAAGAGACATTCCTTTTAAAACTTCTAGGGGCATATCCGTTATTTCACGTCCGGAAAATGTGAACAGATCCAAATGTGTTAACTCTGGAAACCAAAATAAAGTTTGAATTTTGAATGCTACGTCATGTTGATTGAATTGCGCACGAAATGAGTATGACTTTTATTTATGTCTCCATACGTCTCAAATCACCGAGGCCTTGTGAACGGGGTGCATTGTTGTCATTGTCATCCATCTTACGTTTCTTATGACATCCTTCCAATTCTTTCTTTGTTAAACCGGTAATCAGCATTGTGATGTCGAATTCACTCATATTGTCAAAATCCAAATGGAGTTTCCTCAAGGACTCATAAAATTGCAAGCTGGAAATAAGTTGGTCGTGAAAATTAAACGAGGCGGATTTAACAGTTAGACAAGAAAGACGTGGAAACGTCTTCAAGATATTGGCAACGAACGTCTTCTTCACTTTCTCTACTGGTGGGTGATAGAGTATCAATGTGTGCACGTTTTCAAAGTTAACGGTGGATTCTTCTTCTGATTCTGGTTCATTAGAATTGTGTTCGTATTTTAAAAAGGTCTTGTACATATCCACTTTGAGCACTTGGAGTTTTGGGAACGCCGTCAGAAACTGGAATTCTCCATTGCCCATACAGTCAATGCTCAGTTCTTTCAATTGTGGGATCAAGTCGAATCGGAAAGTCTTGACTCTGGGTTCCTTATTTTTGTCGAATGAAAAGTGCAACGTTTCTAATGAATCGAATTGTGCAATCAACCACGGGGGAAAGACCGGGTCTTTGACAGCGGGAGTATCTAGAAACTTCAACTTAGTTTCTTTGATTGATCCAGAAGGTAACTCTTGGAGTATATCGTTATGATAGGTATACTCAGTTCCAGTAATTTCAATGCTAGCTAGTGTCCCATTTGTCACCGCTAGACTCGAGCATATCAACTGTGACAATTCTGGTGCGTCCAAGTAGACTTGATCCAGTGCCAACTTCTCCAATATGGGAGTTGCATTTAAGATCGTTTTCAGAATGAAGACACCAACGTGACCTTCCACGAAAGTGATTTTGACTGATTCCAGATGCTCCAGATTCAGGTTCCCGTTGAACATATCAATTCCTTTCTCCTGTTCGACATACCTGTCGGAAGATATGGAACATCCTAATTCCAAATGTTTCAAATTTGGAAACATGCTTAACAGTTTCATAAACGATTCAAGTAAAATCCATGCACGTTTAAAACCGTAGATGAAGTCGAGTTGAAGTGAAGTAATCTTGTCCCCACATTCCTTCACGAAAGGGTGATTAGCTTCCATGTTTTGAAGATGAAAATGATTAAATAGTGCCATAAAGAATTGTGGATTGAGTTGATGAGCTACTTCAGCGTTGGACGTCAACAAAAATCTTCTTCGTCCACCTTTTGAGCGAAGGTTGTCGCTACATGAGCAAAATAATGGTTTCCGACATTCACACAGCTGGATTTTGTAAGCTCCAGTATCAACATCCCGATTTTTCAAGATCGCTCTTCGTAAGCATTTTGGTACAATGCTGTTGATTAAAGTATTGTTTAAATCTTTGAGAACACGACGACAAGACAAGAGATCATCCAGGTTAAGGTATCCAAGAAGCTTTGAAATCACCTAGAATTAAAACACTAATGCTATATAAAAACAAAAAATGTTTTAAGAATACCGTTCAAATTAATTTCACTTACCAAATCCACTGGATAAAGTGGCTCAAACACATTTACAGAATCACCTTGATCAACGTTGACTTCCGGTTCAGCGTCTTTAATCGTTTCAGATTCAGATTTAGCCTTTTTTGGTGCAATGGACACTTTCGGAAACTCATCGGCTGACCAAGAACTCTCATCGGTGTCATCGTAATCAGAAATACGCCTTTTCGTTCGTCGCGGCTTTGGCTTTGGCATTGTACTGTACGTTCTTACAAAATGATGACGAAAAAGCCTTTAAAATTAATCTCTCGTAATCGTAATGTAATTAATTATTGATCGTAATTCTGAATGCAACTACAACGAGTCACCCAAAATCAAAACCGACTATCGATCGAGTTCAGTCGATTTAAACTCGAGGAGGGAGGAGCCGCGCCGCGCTCTGTGTGGCTTGCATTGCAGATTTAGTTCACCAATGCGCTTTCATGTTGATTTAAGAATGTCAAAAAACGTTTTAAAAATCCAGTTTTTTGGGAAAATATTTTGTTTATTGTAATAACAACAAACTACATAATTCTATGAGCATTTAGAAGAGGTGGAAAATCCTTTCCTTGACTGAGGAAATGAGAAAACAGTTTAATGAAAATGCAAACCAGGAGTGGAAGACTTGCAAGAAGTAAACACGCAATTATTAATTCTGTACAACAAAAGTGTCAACTTAGATTGTGGATTAAGAAAATAATTTTATAATAATTAATAAATGATAGCTTACGATTAAAAGAAAACGTCTTATAGAAAATAGCATGACGTTTACATTCTTCCTCGCGATTTTGAGAAAGGAACGGGGTGGATTTGAATACAAATTCTTCCAATGTCCCGTTTTCCAGAAGGATGCTTCTTTTCTGAGCATTAATATAGAACTTTCCATAAACGAATATATCCGAATGTTCACTTTTTGAGTCTTGTCTCATTTCTAAAATGACTGCATCGAAACGTGTGGGAACAGGAACAACTTCGGAAAAGTTGTTCTTCACCATCCAATTCATTGTCATCATGAAATTGACCAATGTGAAAATATGGGCTGCAAATACTGTCAATTTTGGAGTTTTTTTGTGTTTGAAAATTGGCAATGACAGTGTTCAAAAGTGGACCACTTGCTAATCGTTTCATTTCGTCCGTCCAAGTAGGAATTCGTAACAAGAGCGGTCCTCCTCTAGATTTTGTCGTGTTGTCCATATCCTGTTCGATTGACGAACAGTTGACATACTGTAAGTCGTACAAGTTGTCCAGTTTGTTATTCTCAAGTCCACAGATTTCTTCTATGGATTCTTTCCATCTTGGACACGATTGAGTCATATCAAGCATCTATATTAACTTAATTATAAGCTAATTAATTAACTAATTCAATCAGTTAACTATAGCAGTAGGATACTTTCGTAGTTCCGTAGTTCGTACATTGTCTCTCAAAGGTGATACAGTATGAAACACAACTGCAGGGTCCCTCTGGATAAAGCCCATGCAAGAAAGCTTCTAGACTGGAAATGCTCTTTTCGCTATCTCCAGTGAGAGCTAATGTTTCTCCCGACTCATTTCCTTGGCTGAGAAACAGATCCGAACCGTAGTGCCGTCGAATATACTTTCCAAAAGCAATTTGTTCTCCAATTTCACTTAAGATGAAATGACCTTCGTTGTCAGTTGATGTCATTCCGTGTACAAAAATCTATAGAGTTATTTCCAATTATAATCATTAATAGCAAAAAAAATGATACTGCTTGAAACTTACAACTTGAACCTTCTGTAGAGCCGGAAGTTTGACGCTACTATTTCCATTTTTGACATTCTTCTGTTTAGACTCTGTATGAATGAGGGTTAAACAAAGTATGAACAAGACGGAAACAAAAGTACAGCTCATCAGGTCATTTGTTAAAGTATCATTTGTGTAAAAAAATCAGCTTTTGGAAACTTTAAAACTTGTCACATGATTTTATAAGTGAACGCAACAGTCCTTTATGTAAGAACATTGGACCATTGGACCTGCAAAAAAGGTGAATTGAGTGATTAAAAAGCAGCATTATCTGTGAAATGCAAACAGAGTTTTACGCTGATAAAAAGGCATTGTCCCGTCGTCATTCTGACATTACGCACACAATAAGGGTGCTTTGATAATGCATCCTGTCATGCCTACAGGCCTATATAGTCATTATTCATTATTATTTCATGGGTAGCATTAAAATTGTCATCTGACCACATGTCCAATGCGCCACATATTAATAAAACCTGTGAAATGAAGCTTTCAAGAATCGCAATTGACATTTTCCAGGTGAAAGCCATAAAACGAATGGCATGGAAAGCGTAGGACTGTAGCACACAACACAGGAGAAATGGAGATTCTAAATGCATACGTTAATACAGTAATGGCGGAGCATCCCTGTAATTTATCCAGTAGTGGCATCCTATCATTCCTATCCCATCCTGCACGTGAAACTGGTGAAACAAGGAAAGCGAGGAGAAATTTTTGTATTATTGAACAGGAGAAACGAGGTGGAAAGTGAAAACTATATAGGATGAGAAAGCTCAGACCTAAAAAGGAACGCTACGTTACATTACAAAAAAGTTACAAGCCGATGCGCCATGTCTTGTATGCATGCTGACTGTCGAGACATAACGTTCAAATGTTCAAATAGAAGCCAGAGGAAAACATCAATCAAATTGGGTAACTCGAACTGTACCCGAATGAAAAGTCCGTTCAAATTACATAATTGTGAGACGTGGATGTTAAATGTTATGGATGAAACGCTGGTTTGCATTTGCATTGCACGTGCTTTCTTTTCTTTTATACCGTTCCCTGAAGAAATGTATCATTTTTGAGTAACGCTGTATTCGTAAAGGGTGAGAGGTATGATTAATTTGATTAACGATGAATTGCAAGTTGCTCCGAATCCTTTCTCTGGACTCAGGTAAAAGAAAATATGAATACACCACCTTCATTTTTGCGTTCTGAGACGATTCTATTGTGAGTCCGCGTATTCTATCAATAGTAGTCCATCCACACTAGTTTCGTGAGTAAGTAAAGAACTTTGCCATATTTATTTATTCAAGATATGTTGACTGTGGCAAAAGTTGTGTGGACTAGCTGACTATATGAGTCGCCAAGTCGTCGTCGACAACGAACCGGTAGTCTACATGGTATTTGAATATTGTGTGAGGCATAGTGGAAAGGAGAAAAGACAGAAAAGCTGCTGGCATGTCACACAGTCCACGATACGACATAGTGGACATTTTGTTGTTGTTACATTGCTACTATACTTTTGACAGAATGACTCATGTCAGCTTCGTTCGGCTTTTTGTATTCGTGCTATATATTTTTGCTGGTCCTATTTCTATAGTCAACTTGGTTTGGTTGTCAGAAAGGCTTGGTGTCTTTGCAGACATTAATGCATAAGATAAAAGATACAAAAGACTTATGAGTTTTGGGTTTGGGTATAAAGCAATAAACAAAATAGCTTCCAAGTGTCTGTGCACCTTGCAATTGTGGTCAGTTGAGTCAGTAGACAGACACGAGAAAGCCAGTTTTGCTCACTCACCTCACCTCCTCGGCAGTCGGCACGCGCATGCAAAACGCAAAAAAAATGCAATAAGTAGTGTTGTACTATAGTAGTAAGTTAAAGATTATTGTAATGGACTCCCTTCCTATTAGTTGGCACATGACCAAACTTTTGAGGCTGGTTTCGTTTTGATCACCACATCGCCACCGTCATCGTTATTGTTGTTTTGAACCAGGGGGTTGGTTGTTCTTGTCTGTTATTCATGGTGGTTGCTCCTTCACATATGAATGATATGAAGCACATTTCAGACATTGTCAAACTTTTAGGGAACAACAATGTTGGGAAGCGGTCATCGTATCGGTCAGTCCGTGTGTCCCAGCCCAGGCCTAGAGGAGTTTTGTCGTAAGTATAGTAAAGTAGCCAAAATGCGAAATCCTGCTGGGAGAAGTACATATAGGAGCCGAAGCGAAGCAGTAAGTTTTTCGCACAGCAGCAAACCAGCAGCATTCACAGGTGAAGTTTGCAAGGAACTCACACGCACCTTATTTGAGTGTGCCAGGAGGAGCAGTAGTAGTACAAATTGAGTCTGGTTCTCGTCGTCTCTTTAGCATTGCAGTTTTGCAGTCTCGCAATCGTTCTTCATCCTATCCCAGAGATGAGAGCAAAGCAACAGTGCTTTTGGTCTTGGTTTTGATGCTGGCTTGGCTTCCTCCTCTCGTTGTACACACTGGGGAGAACGAGATAAAAAAGTTTCAGTCTACTCTCAGAGTCGTAGGTGGTGGGATTGACCCGTTCCTTCCATTGGCTTCAGTTCATAAACGTTCAGTTTCGAGAGTTAACGAGTTAACGTAGCATTTTTACGCGTCTTTCTTGTAATAGTTACACTAACACGACTACTGTGTCCTCCTGTCCTGCTCTCCTCAAAATTCTCATCTCTGCTCCTCTTATGTTCCTGAATGAAAAACACGCAAAGCTCGTCCTCTCATATATTCCATCTTCTGTGATAAATTTTGTGACCTGTTCAATTTTTTATCTATACAAGGACTCGAAAAATCATTTTCACTCCACGGTGTAATGTGAGTTCCACAGATCCACTCCCACACATATACACAAGTCCAGCCTGTCAAATTTGATTAAAGCTCCCCCAAATTTGTACAGTATGAAAAGAGCAGTGAGTACACACATACATTCATTCGTGTCCAAAAAAAGTCTTATCATCTTCTCATGGCGTTCGACAACAAGAGCAGTAGTGCCATTGCCATTGGTCCCGCGGGATCTTCATGCTCTCATCTCGCTCCTTAGTCCTTACTCAATAAACCCAGATACCAAAAATTCCTTTGTGATCATTTCCCCATTGTGGAGTAATTAAAGGAACATTTCTACTTTTTAGTCCACGTGTGTGTGGGGTTGCCGCTGCTTTTTCTTCCTTTGTGCTTTTCATCCGAGACTGACTGAGAGTGACTCTAATTTAAATCAGGTGAAGTCAGTGTGAAACTGTCAAAAGTGATTTTGGTTGCTTTCAAGCACAGCCGTGATGAACTAAAAATGTAAACTTGCAAAAAAGAAAGTCATTGCATAGACAAAAAATGGGTTTCTTTTGAACTCGCTCATCCGCTACCTGAGAGTAAAAGCCGGGAACACTTTTAGTGTGTAAGTGTAATACTTACTGTACGGAAACCATCCGATTTTGTGGACAGGAAGAGACGAGACGCTGGGAAAATTAATTAAATGCCTCGTCGTCATGAACCGTGTGCGGAGGTAAGTAAAAGTACACATTTTTGGTTTGTCTTCTTCTCCTTTTCGTTTTGATTTTTATCTTTTGTACCTTTTGTTTCTTTTCTTCCTTTTTTTGCCTTTTGTGGATTTGGGGAGGCTGGATATATAATAATATTTACGACATGTATGAGACAATGAGACTCGTCACGTTGCATTGCATGCACTCGAGTAAAAATGCCCCGGTTTGCGTGAGAAGCATGAGAAAGGGGTAAAATTGTCCCAATCTTTCCGGCTTGATCTCGTTTGATGATGGAGTGGTACGGATTATCCCATCATCTTGTGTTATTTGCCATTGGAATTTTGGATTCATCTCCGTTCCGCAAAGCAAGGAGGAGCACATAGATTATTCGCATGTTCTCAAATGCCAATGTCAACTTCCAACAAACTTGTCTTTCAAAAAAATCCTTTCTGTACACAAAACAACAAGGAGGAGGAGAGACTACTGAGGACGGAACGGAGGATGCAAAAGGGTATGCTGAGACATGACGTTTCCATGTATAAGAAAATGTGAAAGACATCTTCACGTCTCGTCATCCCGTCTTCTACATGTTCTCTTTTCAAAAACTTTCTGCAAATACAAATACTCTTAAAGCCTGTGTAAACATTTTCATCATGTATGTATAATGCTTCGGTTTGAGTTTCATCCTCCTCGTTTGTTTAAGCATGGAAGAAGCCTAATTTATTACTTCACTCTCTTCACCTAATGTAATTGAAACCCTGGTTCTCTCAAAATGCAAAAACGAAGCTTGAACACTCTTCAAGCTTAGTCTATGAAAATGAATCCGTATTGCCTCTTTTCCCATTCAATTTATCCAATTTCCCCATTCTTCCACTAACTTTGTCATTTCCATGAGAATTTCCCTTCCTTACTTTCCTCCAATCCCTTTTATTTTTACGTTTTAAATGTTCGTGTGTGTCCCCAAACGGTGTAAGCACACATGGAATTCCTGAGATGGAAAGAGTTTTGCTTGTTTTCCAAAGTAGAACAGGGATTAAACCTGAAATTGCATGTCCAAATACCTTGGAGATTTCAATTTTGAATGAACCCAAATCTGGCAAATTGAAACTATGGACGCCTTTCGAATCAAATTCCTACTACATTTATTTTTTCGTTTTTTATACAAAAATACGATTTCCTTTGCTCACTTTCCCAACGTCAAATTGTTCGTGTCCTGTTTCAATTCCTGCTTCAAAAATTCAATTTCTCCTTTCCTTGAAAGAGTAATTTTTGTGTTTAAGGGAAATTAAGGTAATTTGTAATTTTATTTTCAAGTCTTCTAACGTCATTGTTTTTCTGGAACGGGGCCATGTGCGATGAAGCTCTATTAGTATTGATTAGCTGATGAGATGAGGAGCGAGCGTATTAGGAAATTGAATCTTTCACTAAAAATTAATAACATTATGATGTGGTTCATAAAACATAATTAATATAGGCTATGGACGGGATTTCAGTTTATGGTTTCGGGTTCACGTGAACGATTTTCATGAAATTCTAGGAATTCTTATCTCTCTATCATCCAAGATAAAGCATAATAAGAATTACACAGTATATGAAACACATACTATGTACATACAGTTGTGTGATATACTGGAAGATATAATTTAATGTTTTTGCGAATTTTACGTGTACGCAGGAGGGCCAAACCGGAGAAGGAACATCCGCCCGGAGGTTGTTGCTGGAGCAAAGGAGCAACACGACCACGACGACGATTCTACCTGGCCCAAATGACTCGCATGTAAGAACGGCGGAAATTCCTTCTTTAGTTTAGTTTTTTGCTTTTTCTCGCTCTCCTGAGACAACTTTGACTTGGGAAAGAAACTACGAACGACATGGAAGGAAAAATGTCTTCGAATGTTAGTGAGTTTGAGTTGCTTGAGAACAAGTACATGGAGAAATCCATAGTTTGTTGCATTTTTGCTCGCATATCAGAGAACGCAGAACACGACCCAGAAAAAACACAGAAAACCCGGGACACACACACACACACAAAATTCTCTGATTTCCTAATGCGCACCTGGTGCTTCTAAGTGAACATGGAAGTATAGTAAGGAGAGCAAGCAGCTCAGACTCCATTCGACTCATCATTATTACTCGACAAAATCGCATTTGAGCAAAAAAGAAGCCCGAAAAATGCGAAAGTCCCTTAACGCATTTGCGAAAAGTAGGAAAAGCTGTGACATGCAACAGAAAGTATTATTTTACAAAGACCGGAGCTGGCTCACGGTATCCGGGCAACTTCTCATTTTCATACAATGAAGAAGATGACGTTGATACGGAAAATACTAAGGAAATGTATGTATTATAAAGTTCGTTTTGTGTATTTTTTGTGTTTTTCAGCAAAGTTTTCGTTTGTCATCAGTGTTGGACGTGTTCGGAAACCACCGCTTCCGGAATGCTCAGGTGAATCATTAAACTAATGGCACACTGTCATTTTTCCATTCTCGTACTTATCGATTCCTTTATGCAAAAGAGATTCCTTTGTCACTCGACTCTGCTCTTGTGACAATTCTGTGTCACCTACGACTAGGACGACGACTCACTTACATGCTCCTACTCTGTCGAATGACTTCCACTTTAATTTCTGGTTTCCTTCCACACCACAGCCTAATCTTCAAAAGTCTCTCTTTTCTCACTTCCACTCTTCATTCTCATCCATTTTCGCTACCATCCCAATAATTGCCACGGGGCATGCAACCGAGAGCTCGTTTCTCCATCATTTTTTTTCTCCTTCCTCCCTGACACTTGCTATTATAATTAAAGAATGAATGCTTCACTTACCAATTCCCTCAAAAAATCATCCTGAATCCTCGTCATCATTATATAAATTAAGTCATTAATTAATTAATTTAAATGAGAGCTACAGCTACTATACATTACTGTCGTGTTAACGTTCATGAGAGTCATTAAACTCCACTCTGAACCTCTTTACATAACCAGTAAAGAATTCAAGTATATCTTTTGCGAAATGTAAGTATAAAGTAACGCCTAATTGAATTTGTGTGTGGGCTAATTAACAACAGGTGGAATCCCTCTACTGCCGCTACTTTGTGAAGATCCTCAGCTCCAACTTGAAATCCCTCCTGGTTCTTCTCATCGTGGGTTTCGGGTGTATCTTCGTCTTGAGAGTTGCCGTGCTCCGTCGTCTCGAATTGTACGAGTACATTCTTCCGGCTATTCGTCCTCTTCTACGCCGCATTACTAGTAAGTCGCAAAGTTGACCAATGGACGTAATCCACTTCAAATTACATTAAAAGTAGCCTTTTTTTCTCGTTTGTTTGCATTCTCTATAAAAATTGTCTTGGTCAACAATGTTTGATGTATCCCACGTAGCACGTAAAAGGTGTCAAATGTCACACGTTAAAAATTGGTAAAACTTGTTGTTTTTCTTCCTCTTTGGCTCCTTTTTTGCAGCGTATATAGTTTTTTTTATTGCAATTTACATGAGTACAAAATTGGGAATACATTGTTTCGTTTGATTGCAAAAATGAGCTTGACGTTCGCAAACGAGTCACGATACGAATGAATGAATGATTATATTGAACGTGAGTAAGTAGTAGTATCATTGGATTGCATTAATTTGGTATATTTTTTTGTTTGGTTGTGGTGGGATGGGAATTGGGAAGGCAATAGGCAAGTAGAAGTTAGAAGTACACGTAACATAAGCAAACATTTGCATCTGGTTAGCCTAGATAAGCCAGAGAGTGCCCCTGTCACCAACTCCTATACAATGTGACAGGAGTGTGAAGGATTCCTTATGACGAGTTGACAATGCGAGGGAATGTGCATCTCGAATGAATGCTCCAACTTCCAACGTGACCTGTAATTGCATTACCGTGTAGACAATCTTGTACACTTCTTGACACAAAGTCATCCGTGAGTCGTACAGGGACTTGTAAATGGCACTTGGACTATTGTACATGATGCAATAATTGACGATGGACAGAATGACAACAACGAACAACAACGTCAACTACATTGTTATTCTAACTTCCTTTGATTCTTTGTCTCTGGGAGTCACATGAGTCTCATTGCTATGTACAGCATTCCTTTGCTGTGCGAAAGAGAGTGAAAGTCCTCGTGTCGTTCAAGTCGGTTATCTTTTTTTCCTTTAGTAAAAAAAATCCAGTGAAGCACAAAAAACTTGATTGTCGCTTTTCCATGAATTGGTCCATTGACAATCATTCAGCTATTCATGTCTCACACGCTCCTGTGTGTCTGATGAGTTTTTTCTTTTTCACACATGACTGAGTCACTCTTCACATTCACACCTACAATGTCTTTTCATTTTGTGTAGTGCCTCTTATAGGAGACAAAAATTACTATTTTTGTGACGCAAGTCTTAGAAATGTCGCACGATGAACGGCATGTGAGAAAATCATTGTTCACCTTTGAATTCGCTAGGCACTCACGTGAGACACAAAATTTCAAAAGTAAATTAATTTCATTGCCATTTTGTGATGGCTAATTCACTTTTCGGATCAAGCTTTCAGAACACCGTAAGACCGTAACCAACTCACACTCTTTCATATTCCAGCGAATTCGCATCACATTCACACAATTCCTAGGAAATAATAATACCGCAGGTTTGATGTGTAAAAGATGATCCGGCTAAGGAAGTTGTATGTGCTCATGCATTCGAACCAGTGAAGCCATTGAGTCCCACTTGATCTTTTCCCTTCTTCGTCGTTACAAATTCATTCAGGATGTCACAGTTCATCGCGGATTTTTATTCGGTATTACCTATACGCTTTTCCCTTTCGACATTGTGTTATTCCGTCAGGAATTGGGATTGAAGGTAAAAAACGGATTCTCTGGAATCTTAGAAAAATGAGTAGGAACGCATTATTTGGATGAGAGAAGTTTGCATGAAGAGTGAAGAGGTGTGCATTTGATTTGTCAGGATCTCAAAGTTCGTTTGCAATCCATTAAAATCGTGCTAATTAACCACAAATTGTTTTCTCCTTGTGACTGTTGTGGCTAACCAAAAAGAATGAACACAAGAAGTTAGTGGGAAATTCACCGAGTCATTCCAGGGATGGCTAAAACAAATGCCAAAAATCTTGAAGGCAGGAAAGACAGGTCACAACGTCCTTGAGAATGGAATGGAATATGATGAAGTGTGACGTGTGTGTTAGACTTTACTGTACACGAAAGCCAGTTACAACTTACAACTTGCAAGTTACAACTACAACCCCGCTCGCACAACTCTCATATAGGTTACTCTTGATTATTTGCCATTCTGACATTCTGAGGAATTGGATCAGAATGTACGAAGCACAAAGCAATACAAAAGCGCAACGCTAGGATTATTCATGAATTCTTCTCGTCTGTCTTTGTCATTCAAATTGTGTCAAATGTGATAACGAATGAGACGAATTCGTAATGTTCCACATGCCATTTTGTCCATTTAACCAGCAACCTTGCATGTACGCACTATTGTTCTTTTTTACACTTTGTTTGTGTTATTGTTGCGGTAGTGCATGTAGTACTATGTACTGTCCTGTATGAATGACATTAATGCATGACTATATACGCGTTATACTATACACCCAGTATTACATAATTGACTGTTATTAATTTGTGACAGTGGATTCTCCTGAGGAGCAACAACAATTCCTCACATCATCACCAACCAGTTGCCGAAAGATCAAGAGGAATTTCAACGGAAGTTCGTCTCGCCGTCGTCACTTACATGGTGATGAGCTCTTTCGTTGGTCTCATCTTTGTGGAAGCTCTCCATGTCTTTTCATCCGTTTGGGTCACGTTGTTTTGCCTCTATGTGCTCTACGCACTCCTTCCTCTCAAGGTGAGTCCATCTCCATGCTCAAAAATAAGAGTTTCCAGTTTCCACCCAAAAATACATTTTCATTTTTCCAAAGTCGGCACCACCTCCCTTTTGACATCACACAAAACCAACTCCGACAAATTCTTTGTTTACACACCAAAATTATGCAAAGTAGGGTATATATAGATAGACAGTAAACGTCGGTCGACATCACGTGGAAACCAGACTATACATACATGTCGGAGTGATATGTCTCCTCCAGGAAAAATGGCACATGCACTTCGTCTTCTTCATCCTTTCTCCATGAGGGATAAACTGGGGAGGAGGAAGAATATTTATTTTGTTTCTCTCCCGTTTTGTTGGATGTTGGACTCAGCGCCTCGTCTGACTCAGCGAATACTTTTGTGCATGCTATGCTAATGCTAATTCAATAATTTGTTCTTCTCTCAAAAATCACGCGTGAACATTTTTCCACGTGACGTGACAGCTACAGTCGATTTTGGCATTTCCGTCCCTCATTCTCCCGTATTCTCTCACTTTTGAACACAAGATAAATAACGACGAGTTAATGTTGTACAATGTACCCTAGCCTAGTTTATCTTTATTATGCTTTTTGGCCTAACGACTGAATAGGAACATACGCAAAATTGCGTCTTTTTATGACACGGCAATAAAATGAGCTGATATGAGTTCACATTTCTCTTGATGCTCTTTGATATTGCGATTATGATGAAATGATCATGAGCATGTAATGCCGCCCGCTTCAGGCTCTAATTCACCTGTTTGCATAAAATGCAAAACTAGTAGATCCCCATTTTTTATCATGTAGTAATAAGCCGGACTGAAAAGAGGAAAAGTATTGAATTCATCATAAGCCGAAGTTAATAAAGAGGAGGAGGAGGACGGATTCCCTGTAACTTGTATACTTCTCACACGTTTTATATTGCATCATTAAAAAAGAAAGTGTGTAGATGAGTACAACATTTATTTGGGATTTTGGAGCAATAATGAATTGACTTATGAAGAAAGGATGGATATAAAGGCAAAGCCTTCATTTTTTATGACGACGTGTTATTTTCTCCTGCAGACTTGAGTTTGTGATGATCACTAAAAGAAAAGTCAGTTATAAAGTGAATAGAGAGGAGAGAGAGAGTCATTTTGGTCGTTGAGGGTGACTCCAGCAATGGCCTATTAGCGGAGAGGAAATGTAGATTGAGACAGATGCAAATTGCCTACGTTTGATGGAGAAAAGGTGAAATGGACTCGAAAGAAGATTACGTGAGGGATTCCCACTCAAGCAGTTTGTATTTAATGATTTGGTACGAAGCTGCACACCCACCCGCAGTCACAGAAACTCTACTTTCAGCTCATTTTCTAGTTCTGGAGAAACGGCTGAGGTGAAAGTGAAAGGCACAATAGAACGTTTATATAAGTCGACTTTTGACTTGACAAGTTGAGGTGGAGAGATGAGGCGAAAGGAAAACATGGGTTTCGAAGGAGAATGAAGACGAAAGAGAGGAAACAGGACTTTTGTAAGTGCAAATTAGTCGGGATCTTGTATTGTCTAGGATGAAAGGATTACTAGGGCAAATGAACTGGATTTCGAATTGAATGCAAAGACGCGGACTTGGGACTTCTCTCAGGTCTCTCCGATTCGGCTACATCTATTCACTTTCCTGCACCTCAGAAATCATATCAAAAATTATATAGTTTAACTGCAACTACAGCGCATACGCGTCTATACGAAATGGTGACTATAGCTTTTGATCGTTGACGTTCCCAATTACATTACTTATAATGTTTCCGTGTGATGTGCCATGTGTACCGTTGCCAGGTCGTGGAAGCCGTTTTGGTTGGAGTACTTCTCATCGTTGTGAACGTGGCTACGAACCTTTGTCTCCGAAAAGAAGATTTGGACACATCCGAGTACACACAGGTGAGAAATGAACTTGCTGTCGTCCTTTTGTGTACACTTTTACTATTCTTTATGATTATTATTATTCTTTTATTTTGTGTGAGTCTCCTTTTGCGTGACTTGAGATAGTTACTATGAAACCCTGGCTGGGTACTATTTTGCATGTTGTAGACATTTGTAGACTTCGGAGTATAAATTTCTGGTTTCCTTTTCGTTATCACATGACATTGTCTAAGTAAGACGATTTTACTAATGTTTCCTTAAATATACACACTGAGCTTTTGATAATCGGATGATGGAAAGGGGAAATCAAAGAGAATGTGCAATGCGGATTTTGTAGGAAAATGGTCTTCTTTTCGTCACCGGATCGTCAATCCCAGAATCTTGAAACTGCAGCCTGCATCGTTTTAATCCAGAGTCAATATTCTATTCCATTTGAGTGGGAATGATGGGTCTTTTAAATGGACGCGAAGAGTGCGGTTTCGTGTGGGAATTGCGGGATTGTGTTTTAGTAGAGCTATGCGAAATGCGATATATAATATAGATTTGTATTTTCTCTTTCCCGTTCCATTCCACAAGGTGGGATGTCGTCGAGACGTCTTTTACAAAGTC
>JABASF010000285.1:0-49191 GCA_019776145.1 Harlomillsia oculata | reverse complement strand
GTCGTATACAAGGCGAAGGGAAAGAGAAGAAGAGTGACTCTTTTCGGATCATTTTGAGTGGTGATAGTATGATAGTACTACTATCTATATACTACTGTGTGTGAGTGTGTGTGTGTGTGTGTGAGTGTGTCATAGTCCGTACATCTTGTGAATCTTATAAAGGGACAAGGAAGATATAATGTGAGCTGAGAGTAGTAAAGCTCGTCTTGCCTGCCAAACTGCCACAAAGTTTACGAGTGTGCCCAGACAACGCTTCAAGTCAAGCGGAAGCCGGGGCAAACTTGTTTGTTTGACACTGGTACGAATGGAACCAAGTCAGGTATGACTGAACGACAAGACTACTTTTCTACAATGCACTTTCTCTCTTTCTCTTCATGCTGTCAGTGCAATGTCCCAAACCCTAACCAGATGCTCGGAAGAACTAGCAGGATTTCAAACTCACAGAGAACAATTTCGTTCATCTGATTTTCTTTTGGAGATGTCACAAAAGCAAACGACTGATAAGATCATTCACATTCTACAGACGATGTCCGGTTTAAATATTGGGATCCAAGGTCTTGCAAAATTTATAAGGACCACCGCAGAAGAGTACTGTCGCGTGCGGTGAGCGTTATAGAGAAAATAACACTAACACTGTAATACGCCATAGCCTAACAATGTTCGCGTGCTGTTGTTCATATAGTATCGTGAGGTTCATTAAAAAGCGCTTATTAAAAAGGGCCCAGCACTTGAGCTCTAAGTAAACAAACATAAGTAAAGTAAACAAAAGTGTTGTAGGAATACAAAGTCGTCGGCACGAGCAAAATAATATAATCCTTAGCTCGTTCGTGCCGTGACAATAGGGAACTCAACTCACTCGCAACACATTAGTGCATCGATCCTCCTCATCGATGTCTGTCCGTGAGAATTCTCATTCAATGTCCATTGAGTCCATTCACCATTATACTCAGTCTGTAATTTATTGCAGGTTGAGTCGTGGAGCAGACAGACGCCACGTTCCTTCTGACCATTGACCATAACCGTTTCATCCTTTCCTTCTTTTCGATTCTTTTCAATACCTGAGCTACACCTAAAGGTGTTTCACACTCTCGTAGTCCATAAAGTAAGGGGAAATGTGAAAGAAAGAGAAAAGAGGAAGGGTGACTAGCTCCAGAGAAAGAAGGAAGGAAAAAAGAAAGGAACCAACTCGGAAAGGCATATTTGAAACAGCGGGACTTTCTTTACCCGGGAAAATAAAAGGGATAAGTCCAACAAGAATGCTCAGGAGACAAGTCTTTTTGATTCGGGTGTAAATGAAGAAATTCCATCCACTGTCATAATATGAATGGCTTCGCTGAGCACGGAAGTCATCATGAGCTTACCAAAGTTGGACTCTCTCCAACCGGTTGAACAAGACTGACTGGACTTGGCACATTATTATACCTAAAGCTAAAAGTTGCTTAGAATACAACTTCAAAGGCTCAGTCACAATACTATATACACGAGAGTTCCATGGTTGAAATTATGAGACGATTGTACAAGTTGAGAAATCTTTTAATAAATTTTACAACATTACAACTGAACTTGAATATTACACCGCGAAAGAACCCAAGCGGGAAATTAAAAGGAGGAACATTACAATACACGAAATCTACATGGTAAACAAAGACATCGGTATTTTCGACAGGGAGTTGCCGCTGACTAATAACAGAGAAGAACTAAATAAAGCCGCTATGGAATTTGTCCCTTGTAATTACAAGCGTGGTGGAGAAAACAACAGAAAGAGAAAGAAAAAGCGAACAACGAGAACGATTCCATTTCAAACTACTATACACGGTAATTGCACACGAGGACGAGGAATACCACTCCGAAAAAGTAGGGCTTTATTCCCAGAAAAACCAGTGGACTGTGTCTACAGAGCTGCATTCGACCAAGTCTGCACTTCCGCATGGGCGCGAAGAAGGATTTGGGTTTGGGGCAGCTTCTTGGCGAGGACGTAGAAGAAATATATGAGGTTATGTGACGAGATTTATACAGGTAGACAAACTGAGCTTACGACTTTTCCTACACAGGACGACAAACTACACAGTTCCTCTAGCTTTCGGTTCTCTGCGACTCACTCTCCACGAGGGAAAAAGAAAGAGATGAAGAAGAAAAGGAAAAGAGCCTCAAGATAGGATGTAAGCCTTCTGACAAATCACGAAAGCTACACATCTCCCGTGCAAAAGTGGAATCCAGCAAGGAGGAATTTCATAAGATCATCCATCAGATTCTTCTTCTTGACGATGGAAGTGCAAAGTCTTTTTTCTTGACTCTGCTTTGGCCTCCCCGAAGAAAGCCAGAAAGTCCCTACATACTGAGCATATGGGTATAAAATAGTTCTCATAGCTAAAGGGACCCCAATGAACGTTCCAAATTTAGCAAATGTACCACGAGAACACCCGAAATATATGGCCTATCATACATCTCAAGCAAGTGAAGACCATGATTGCTGTACATGAGTTTTCATACTGCTAAAAGTTGCACAGAATCTAACCCAAATACTTTTGCATGGACATCTTCCACTACGTACTTTTCCACAATACTTTGTTTCGCCACTATACTATCACCACCAACCACCATGAAAAAACGAATCCTAAGATTTGCACGGATGCACGGCGATTTTCCACTTTTTTGAGATTCAAAATAGAAAAAACAACATCGAGAGTACAATCTCGTAGTCTTCCTCTTGTAAACAGAGCTTTCATCCTATGCATTCAGTGATTTGGACCATGAAAGTGTCTGTTGGGTGATGGGCCTCTTTTTTCTAGGAGAGAAACTCGATCTATCGCCTACTTCCCCTTCTTCGAACAAAGTGGACAGAGAAAAGAGAAAGAAAAAAGCAGAGAGAAAGGAGGATGTGCCTTTAATAGTTACACGTCCTTAACAGTTGACAGTTCGGAAATGGATTTCACTTTTCTCTAAGAGCCTCCTTCGCCCAACTCCTCAAAGACAAGTCGAGGAGGAATGGCAAAGCCAAAAACTGACGTGAAAAAATGGTCTTGATATTTGTCTCACCGAAACGATTTATGGTTTCACACAGAGACACAATCCGTTCCATTCCTACGCACTATAACTATAACTACAATATACCAAAAACTTCTTGTTTTTGCTATTACACTTTTCCCTAACCCATAATTACACTAGAAATCCTGTCATGTTTAGTGCTTCTCATGTCTCTGTCTCGTTCGCAAATTCAACAGGAAGAATAATAGGCTGCAGTTAATATGACGACTTGAAAAGCTATCATCAGCGTGCATATTTTACTTTTTTTGTCAAACAGCTTCCGAAATTGTAATATTTTACAGCACTTTTATACCAATCTGATTCAAATTTGATTACGGCAGGGATGGGAAAACACAATAGCAAAATGAAACTTTCTTTACAAGTTTAGTTTTTGTACATACAAAGTTTGTTAAATGTACGCATAAGACTCACATGTGTTGTTATTATACAATGTTACACATAGTAAATATAATTATATGGGTTTTGCGTTTCTTCTTTCTTTTCTCATTGGTCTGTTGGGTGCAAAATATTGGAGATTTGCAAGACAGGAAATGGAACCCTGGTGAGTTATGCACATTTTGTGAGCAGAGATTAGTAAAGTGGGAGCTACTTGGGTAAGTGGCCTTTATCTCCTGCCAGCACCCAGTTGTCTACGACGACGACCTCGATGCATTTTTTTCCCTTCTTTTTTTCTATGGGGTTTTTGAAGTCGGAACTTGACACTGGGCAAGAGTTATGGTGACTCCGCACTCACAAGGGTTTTACCCAGGAGTTTGAGTTTGGACAGAGACAGGGAACGTATAGAAGTAGTAAGGGAAGATTTGGAAAGAGTGGTGAGTTATGACTTTTGTCGTCGGCACAGGGTGTAACAAAAGAAATAAATATTCCTTAATTTTCTTTTCCACTCCATTTCCACAGCGTCGGAGTTTCCGGGCGATTTTAATGATGATTTAAGCAGGCTTGAAGCCCTCACTTGGTTTGTTCATCTCCTATTGTACTCACTACTTTTAATGCGTGAGAGACAGGACAGGTGGGACTGGAGCAAGGAGCCCATCATCTCACAAAACTACTTTCCCGCCCCTTCAACAACTTATCTAATCATAAGCCCTTGAATGAGTTCTCCGATTGGAGTACCATTCGGCACAAAACCCCAAAAATAAGACTATCTTTCCCAAAAAAAACAACAAACACATCTGATTGTTCAAAAGAAATTCACAAAGGATTTGCCTTTATTCCTCTTTTGTTTCGCGTCACACGATGAAAGAAAATATAAAACTAAATCTCCTTAAGCCATATTTTGTAGCATAGTGTAAAAGAAAGTAGAAAATCAAAATGTACAGAATCTAACGTTTCGAAAAACATTTTTTTGTATTTTCAATTTTTGAATCCATATATGATTTGAGAAGATCAAAGTGGAAGAAGACAACGTACCAAAAAATTCTAACGTCGAAATTAACAAGGGTCACAAACTCCAACCCCCAAAGACAACAACAATAAATTTGATATAATAATAGATTTTACATAATGTTGTTGAAAAGTTCCTCCATTATAATATTATTTTTGCAGTTTCAAAAAGTGAGTTGTTACGTTGCGATATACTATAAAACAAAAAAGCTTTTAAAAGGCATTCGTTTTCGTTTCTTTTGGTAGGATTGGTTTGGGAACCGCCTCAACTCAGTGGCACGACAGGAAAAAGGAGAAAATGGGCCGGGAGGGAGATTAGACAAGGCAAAGGAAGATTGTCTCCCGGTGCTAGTGGGACTCGTGTCGTGTCGTAAAGGTAATCTGGTTTCTTCCTTTGGGCCTCACACAAGTTCACACGGAGATTGCCTTGTGCCTTGCCAAAATGTAAACGTGTGTGTGTATGTGTGTGAGTGTGTGTGCGGAAGCATTTTCCTTCAAAGAAACACCGAGAGAGAATGAGAAGACAGTGCAGTGTCAATGAGGTTCTCTGAGAACACTACCACCTGCTTCTTTTTCCTGGCTTACACTAATGCTCCGAGTGAAAGTCCGCTTTTCCTTGATCTCTCCAAAACTATGGGCTATGGGCACTAACAGTTGGAGGCAAAAAATACTTTCTTCTGTTCAGCCTTGGATTTTATTGTGACACTATTAGAAGCATTCTAAGTTATATGATTCGTAGACGATAACAGCGCTGTGCGTTCATTTACTTAAACATTGATCTCTGTAGTGCCCGTTTCACCTTTCGAACTTCCTATACTTGCATCTTCCATCAGGTAATTATCCATTTTAAAATGAAGTACAAGTGGACAATAATATTCAATTTTAACCAGCACGGTAGAGGAAAAACTGGAACCTCTATCATAATTTTGGTTTTTGTTGTTTTTGCGTAAACTGCGAGAAAACATACTATAAATCTATACGTACGCAGGAGCTACGCAACACACCTCACGTAAAATGGTTAGAAGTCGTAAAAAGGGAAATAAAAGAACCAGCTTGAGTTTTAGAGATGAAGTAGACTGGTCACTTTTCCAGAGATCGGCCAGTATGTCTACATGGAAGGAGAACAGGAAAAGCAGTCATCGCATTATTATACTTAACATTTTCTTGTGCTCACTTAGTATGCAAGTGGAAGAGGAATGGACTGTATAAAATGCTCAAAGTCGGAATGTTCTTTACAAAAGGAATAGGTTTTCGGTTTTACGATGGAAGAGCAACGTGTGGTGATGCACTCCAATGGACATTCGTAAGTTTTGTTCCAGCAACTGCGACAACATAGAACAGAATAAAAAAACGCACGCACAGATGTGATGGCTATGTGGGCAAAAGCTCCTTTGCCCGTGTAAATCAGAAGATTTTGGGAAGTGAGAGCGTTGGAAAGCAGCCGATGCAATGTTTTCCCATTTTTGTTCAGAGTCTTAAATAGATTTAGGGGCAATAAAAAGAGACTGTGAGGATAGTCCCATCTCCATGCAGAGCAGGGAGCAAAGAACATCGTCCAAAGTGAATGCTATTGATAGTCGATTCAGGCTTGAAGGATCCAATCTCCTCAATGTACACCTTCCCATTCACTCTCGCTCCTCAAATCCTATCAAACTTTCCTTCCTGGACTATTCAGATTCTCATCTGCCTCCCGGCAGAAATCACTAGCTCCATTTCCCACATTCTTCCCGAGTAAACACAAAGGTGTCTGTACTCCGCCAATGCCACACAATGGAAATGCAGACATAACAAACCAAACGAACACAATACAGGGACAACTTGGATGTTGTAGTAGCATCTATACGCTCAGGCTCACTCAAAATTTTCTCTTGTGTGTCTTTAGAATGAGGCCACAGGAAAGAGAAGTGCAAAATTGGAAGAAAAATATAGTACGCCCATGATAAAATAAACAAACTTGAACTTTAAACTCGAAACTGGAATTGACAAAGCCTGTGGAACACATGATAAGGGAAACTTCGTAAACTTTGTGGGAGTTTTTTTCATAGCCTTGCGGCTAAGACACGAAGCCCATTCACACTCAAGTGTCTTTGATTGAAAAATACTGTAGAAGAATCAACAGAAAGAGAGAAAATCTAGGAAAGTGACCGAAAGAAAGAAGATCATGTCAGTCTACTGTCTACAATCGGTAGGGACGGAGTAAAAGATTTCGACATTTGCTTGGGAAAAGATACAAAGAGAAGCAGATGGTAAGCTCTCTCTTTCCAGAAGGAGACTTCTTATCCAGCTACAGATTTACCAGATGACTCGAACCGGATTTAGAAGTCTTTCCTGTCTCACTTGTCTAACGAGGCAATCCACATCACTTTTTTCTGATCTAGCGCAATCACGTCGACTAACTTTTGTGTCTTCGAACATGTTCAATTACAATTCAACATAGCAGTCGTGTACCTAAAAACAAATCAGAGCGTATGCATTGGTCAAAGTAGAAAGAGCAAAAAATGTTACCTTGAACGACGAGCTTCAAAATAGCCTCTGGAACTCGTCTGTCATTGACGAGACATTGATATTCTCCCGTGTCCCCAGCCATGACGGGGTGAAAGTTCAAAGCATACGTCTCGGAATTCAATATCACTCTTTCTCGATTCTGCCAAACTGTCGTACTATCGCGACGCAATTCAACTAGTTTCATTTCCTGAAATCAAAAAGTGTAGCAAAGGTTTGCATTAGTAAAATAAGGCGTGTTTCGTGTTCCCAGAAACTCTTCTATATCCGTGAAAAATATTGCAAAGGTGGTCGCTCAAGTTCCAACAAAATATATAAGACAAAGAAAAGTGTTTCCAAAGAGTTATAAAGCGAGACAGTTTTTCCCCCATCACTACTTTTTTCACTTTTTGCAGAAAGAAGCATTTGAAGAAATGGTCGATGTCTTGTCCCTCGTTGCTCTCCCCGACACTTTTCCCTCGAATCCTCATGACCACTTAGGAAGATAGAATATAAAAAATAGAAGGAAGAACAGAGTTGTTCTTACCCCTGGATGAGACGAGGTCGCTTGCTGCGTAACTCCCGTGGGGGAACATCCATGACAATACCACTCAAGCACCGAGACTAGCGAATGTTCCGTGACCCCGGGGCAGGCCAAGGTGAGGTTCTCCCCTGCCTCCGTGACCACTGTCTCCATTGGGACGGACGTCACGTCTGCAATACATGAAAAAAGACATGAAGCAATCAGCATGAGCAAAATCAATATTTTTCAAGTACTTTTTCGTTTTTTCCCGACAATTTTTCTCCGCACTCCTCCTCCCTTGTTCTTTTTCCGTTGAGTGAAAAGTCACGTTTCAGTCTCAATGTACTTGGAAAATAAAGATCGTTTGAGGAGGATTTTGTGTAGTAGTTGAGAGTATTTTA
This sequence comes from Harlomillsia oculata, assembly GCA_019776145.1. NCBI lineage: Eukaryota > Metazoa > Arthropoda > Collembola > Entomobryomorpha > Oncopoduridae > Harlomillsia > Harlomillsia oculata. The sequence goes on along the minus strand of JABASF010000285.1, from coordinate 41,358 downwards.
TGTATAGTAAACATGTGTCTTTGAAGAATGTAGGAAGAAGAAGCAACGCGACGACGAGTGTCTTCATGTCTTGTACACGCATGAAATCCATAACTTCTTTTTTGTTACCCTCTTCTGCCACCATTAACAAGAGTCCATTACAAGTAAGTTGAACTGGGGATGTGTGAGTGTGTGGGAAACATGTGTAGTTCATGTTCAGGAGGAATGACAAGAGTCTCACGGCTAAGCCAAAGCTAATAATGACACTCCTCGGGTTAGCACAAAATGGAACTACAATGGGCAATGGATGAGTCAAAGTGGCAAGTGAATAGTGTCGCGATGTCGAAACGACAGTTCCTATATTGGTTTATCCGAAGACAATATGTGCCGCCTGTTTCCTCAGTAGTTCCTTTCTATAGACAGATAGCACATAAGCCTCCACAGTTGCGACGCTCAAATGGTTGCGAGAAGACATCACGGCTCCCCAAAAACGGCACAAATGTATAAGAAAAGAGAAGTAGAAGAAACCAAGTTGGAAATAAATTAAGGGAATGTTTGAGCGAGCAGAACATAAATGAGGACATTTTTCTTCCAGACGGTATGAAGTGGACGAGAGTTGGGGTAAGTGCAGTAGACAACTGTATCTCCTCTCTTTCTCTCCCGGAGTGTACATTCACTCAATTTATGAGCACAGAGCAAAAGTCTCCTTTCCAAAATAAGAGTCACCACACTGACGTAACCTACGACGACCCTTCGTCTCACCCGACCAAAACCTCACGTGCTCTGCTCCTCTCCTCTCTCAAAGTTTGAAAACCACTGGCTAAGTAAGTCACTGAAAGTACGTAAACTCTCCACTTATACTCCTTGGTCCTTCCACCGATAATATCAGTCAACAGAGAAGAAAGCCCACTATCATATTATATTATTATGTAATATTTATACGACAGAGAAAATAGAGTCTCTTCATTGTCCCATTCGCTACAAGTTCTCATCTTTCTAATATTTATATTCGCGTTTTTTACGGATAACGTACAATAATAAATCTCTTCATTCTGAAAAAGGTTTTGTGCGTTGTAGCTTGAGCGCCTTTTAGATTGAATAAAGTAAGAGAAAGTCAGCAGCTCTCGTCATCGATTGAGTATCTGAGTTTAGTTGTTGGCAGGGACAATTATTCCATTTCAGCAAAATTGGCCGTCTCTCTCAGTCGTTGATTGATGACACTCCTTCCGCCGTAGAAAACAAAGAAATTATACAGTTCGGTATGTCACTTTGTCATTTCCTCTTGTGTGGACTCACAGACCGAGTAACGTTCCGTCCTATTCTTTTATACCAAGTCGGGTAACCCTTCACCTCTTTTACTCTGGAATTCTTCAATCTTGGCCTATCTCATAGTTTGTTCAGTTGCTGCCGTTAGACCTTTGTCAACTAGAAACCATTGTGTATCATTTAATACTGTCAAGTCTTAAGGAATTTCATGTGTTTAGCTTCTTGGATCATTGGGTCAACGTAGAGATAAAAGACTAGCGACCTTAAAAATTTGGTACAGTATAGGCAGTCTTTTTATGATCTATAATATGATATAGTTGATTTAATAAGCACAGACTTAGAAAAATGTAGAAACGTCAGGAACAACGCATGGTACAAAAGCCCACTGAAGAATGGGAAAGGAAAAACGAGAGAGCAAAAAAGAGCAACTTTTCATTTAATGTCCAACTGTGACGGCTGAATCGTCTTGAAGAGCTACCAGATTATAATCAGAAGTTGGTTGAGTCATTGAAACGAGAAAGCCAAGAGGACACATAGAAAAAGGAAGTGGAAGTGAAGAGAGTGAGAAAAAGAGTTGCGACCACAAAACACACCAGACCAAACTCGCTCATTCCCTATTGTCCGAGCTGAGGAGTCCACATAATATAGCAAGAGGAAGTTGCATCGTCCACCACGTGGAGTGGACTCAAAAAGTTACAATAATAGAGATGTGTGTGTGGTATGGTGTGTGGGACTTTAACGGAAAGTTCTTTTTTTTAGTAGTGCACCACCACCACTTTCTACAGTGGAGCAAGTAGTGAGTAGTGTAGTAATATAACACTCATTGAAATAGTAGTGGAAAAAGTACAAAGCGTCTGAGGTTTGATACAAGAAAGAAAAAAAGAAGTAGTAGTTGAAAAAAGAGCCAAAAAATAACTCGAGACTGTTCTTGTTCTTCTTCTCTGCTAGCCGGCTGACGCTGATTGTGCAACCACAGAAATCTCTCTCACTCGCTCACTTTTAGAGTTACTTTCATCTTCTCATGTGAGACATTGCACTGCACACAATAGACAACAACTACATAAGAAGAAAAAAAGAAGACGAAGCATGCTCTGTTTCATTATTGAGAAAGGGTCCTTCCATTTAATTTAACGTGACTCGTGAGGGCCGCATCCGAATGAGAGAGAGAAGAGAGGCCTTCAATCCTCTACGGATTCTTATAAGAGCCAAAACCATTAGGATATGAAAGGTCAGCAGGGAAGAAATTTTAGTTGAAGCCGTGAGGTTCACACACATTACTCATTATGTAGCAGTGCGGAGTATGCAAGGCTTCATGCACCGTTTACCGTCTGTTACACCATCAGCATCTCTCGGCTACAGATTTATCTCTTTCACCTATCTTTCAACTCCTACTGACACACTCTTCCTTCTTTTCTTCCTTCCTTCTGAGGCCTCTTCAGATCCACTATTTTCCTTTAACTGGGCTACTCATTCTTCCTTTTGAGGAGAGGTGCACTTAATTCCTCCGTGTTCCTCCTCGGCAACAGAAGGCATAGCAAACAGAAGGACTGAATGCCACCTTTTCTGTTTTCTACCTGCTTCTTCCTTTTTGGACCTTTTCGTGTAAACAACCGTTGCCCATATCTAGGCTACTTCTTATTACTTAACTCAGCTACTTCTAAGATTTTCGTGAACACCCGTGATTTCATTCTTTGAAACTCCAAGCACCAATTTCTCCCGTGCAAGCGCGCTTAATTGCATATTTCCCTAGAAAATCTCAATGTAACAATCCAAAAGGAATGAGATACAAGTGCACATCAAACAGAGTATTAAGGCTGGAGAGTAAGAAAAAAGGAGCCAGTCGGGCTTCGGGATAGGAGAAGGTCAACTAAAAAGCAACATGAACTTGATGTGAGCAGATGAGACTGTTCATCATCTCATCTCATGTCAGAAGCATCGAGAATCAACTGATCAGCGCACAACAGCCACTTGAATTGCTATAAAAAACTAACCACTTTTAACTCCTTCGTGGCTTTTTTGAGTCATTAGAGAATTTATATAAGCCTTTACATCCAAGTGCACTTTAGTCCTCGAAGGTTCAAGTTCAAAATAAGCACACAAGACTATATACGACACAGACAAGCAAACAGAACAATTTCATGATAAAAAATTTAAAAAATACATAAGCTCACAACCAGAAGATAACCCTTTTCCCTTGTACAACAGTATTCATATAATACTAAAAGTCGTCGCAAAAATGGTACTCAGAACGAAAAAAATATCCAGGGCCAGGGCCCAACTAGCGTGTAAGAGCGTAACATCGAAATGCATTTTGCATGTCTCTTTCCCAACGCTCTTAAACATCTCCAGTGTATTTGAGTTCGATAAAAGTTCCCCAAGGTCCAATTTCATAGTCATCCTCCTTTCGAAGACATAAGTGCAATAGGACGCTCGGGTTTCTTCCATTCAGATAAGCATATTACATATACAGACAATTTTCAAGTCGTACATTTTGTGTACGTTTTTAAACGACAAAAATATAATAGCAAATTTTGGAAAAAGCAGGAGTATCATACTTCAACATTACACCCTTACTTACCGTAACAAAAAAGCCCATTTAAGACTCCTTATATAGTTCCATATATTAATACACTGTCAAATTTATTCCTTTCCTTCTTATTGTATCTCCTTTAAATATTACTAAAAGACAAAAATCGGGTGCAGGTATTTCTTAATGCCCTGACTAATTCCATGGGACGTCTAAAAATGAAGTATGGAAATCTAATTCGCTCTACTGGAAGGTATTTTGAAAAAAAGACCTATCATTACCAGGTAGACCACAACAAGTTTTCTCTCTCAGGGAGAAGACACGCCTCCTCACGTCACAAAGTTGCATGCGGTACTTATATTTTTTTGTTTTTACTTGAGGAAAAATCTCTTTAGGATTTCGACAGTCTCACGAAAGGTTGCAACCCTCTTCTCTTCGTGTATCAAATGGTGTTTTTATCCCTCTAATCAAATACATCTTTACATTACCATTTACAACACATTAAATGAGTCAAGACATTTTCAAATGAATAAGCAATGCCTTCGCCACAAGTGGCTGTTTGCACACGACATGTAATTTTTTTAAGGAAAGGAGCGGAAAAGGTAAACTGTATACTATTTGAATAAGAATTTGAGACCATTTCGCTTTAACTGGATTGACTGGATACTACAGCGAAATCCAGGGAAAAGTGCCAATCCTTTACTAGCCATGTACTACAAGAACTGACATTTCTCGGATATAGCACAATGTGAAATGTTAAAGTGGGAACAGTATGCAAACGTAGAATTGGTGCTTGGATTGTTCCGTACGGAAAGGAACGTGAGGGAAAATGCCAGATGAATGAACTGGACGAATCCTTTGCAAAGAGAGTTTATTTGAAAGGCGTACGTCGTAGTTTAGGTATGGGCCTTAGGAGAAGTAAGAAATATCCGCTATATGGAAGAAGCCCGGGGAGATGGTTTGGTGCTCGTGAATGACACTGAGGTTAGGTTTTACACGACTATTGACTTGACTTGAAGTTGACTGAAGCCTCTGAAGACATACATTTGACGAGTTAAAGTAAGTTTGAAGGTTGAACGGTAAAAGTGCAAAGTTAAACAGGAGTAGTAACAGTAGCTCTCGGGCGGGGATGTGAGTTGACATAAATGGACGACAGAATGAGAGGACTTGGAGAGTCGGAGCAGAAGACTTTAAGGGTATATATAGTAGCAGGAACAGCGGCGGGCACAAACGTACTAAATGGCATGAGCCTTTAGCCGGAGGCGGAGGACACAGGAGCACTTGTACACTTTTTCATCCTGGCAGCAAAGGAGCAAAGTAGTACTTTTTTGTCGTTGTCGATTGTTCATCTTTCTTTCTCTGTGACTGTGTGTGCCTAAAGTTGCGCCTGCAGAGCAAGAGCAACTGCTCGTATACTTCTGACTCCCACTGACACAAAACCACTTCCATTTCTTTTTTGAAAGTACCAGCTATTCAAGAAGATCAGCGAGTCTTCCCGTCATAATTCTTGAACAGAGATTCTTGGACAGTAATGGTGCAAGTGGATGGGGACTTGGAGAGGTGGATTTCTCTTTCCACTCTTCACGATGACTTACTTTATGGACACATTCTTGTCCTAACCTCTCAAACATACCGGCATTTCATACGCTTATACCCGGGTCCGACAAAAATGTCACATTTTCTCTTTTTTATCCTTCAGTTCCGTCATCAAATGTCATAGTAATCGTAGGACAATACTCAAAGAAGCCCAATATATTTTTAAAGGCTGTTTGCTTTGCTCGCATGAAATCGTTGTGGTTTTTCCCTCAAAATTATTTACGATGTGTCAGTCAGAGCGCTTCATTTCCTCCTGACCTCTTCCTTGCGACTTGCCCAATTTATAATCAAAATGTAGAAGAATGTGCTAATAATCCAAAACCACTGGGATAATAACAGTAATAGGGCACATTAGAGTAAATTTAATGACTGATACTTTCCAAGGATAAAAAATGACTCGAACCATTTCATCTCATCTTTCTGCATTTCGTGGTTAGAATAAGGACAAGAGCTACTTAATTGTCGACAAGCACATTGTCCTTTAGTTTTGGTTGTCTTACGAGTAGAATGGGAAGACAGAAAAAGAAGTGGTATCCCCAGGGAACCCATTCAATGAGGTTACACTTGATTTGGGAGATCCATAGCGAACATTATCTTTTGGGCCCCTGAGTCCATTAAGTCGACTAGCGACCAAGGTGGAACTGAATTATTATTACCATTATCTTATTCAGATGAGTCTCCCTGGTTCATTGTAACGTTGAGAAAAGCTATTTTCTCTCCTTCTCTTCCACCATCTCAGAACTTGTCCAAGGGAAACTAATAGCATGAGGAATCTGATAAGATGGCCGTTGTAGTTACATGTCACAGGAACAGAACGAATAGGAAAGAGCATCCTGAAATTGAGCAGGAGGAGAAGAATAAAGAAGAAGAATAGGAGCACGAAGTACATAGGAGAAGAAGTTTGTGAGCACGTGCCTGACTGCTCAACCATCTCCGCGATCACTTGTCATCTTCTGTCGTCGTACAGCCTGCAGTTAGCAGTATATAGTTTCATTGTGTCTTTGTTTTGTTTTCTTTCATTTTGAAAGCAGGGAAGATGATGATGACGACGAGACAGTTATTTCAGTGTTTCTATTGCATTTGAACATGAATTCATCATTACTGAGGAATCTGGGCAAAAAGAAGAAAGAAGAGGTAGTTGTAGTGAAGATTGGAGGAGCCATAATAAGAAGTATAGTGGTGGTACCAATTGGAAACGGCGGGGTCAAGTTTAGTCTGCTCCGAGTTAGTTGCTGCTATGCTTCCAGAGGAGCGGATCCTGCGAGACGAGTTCGTGAGACTGATTCGTGAGAAGAGTTGCCCTGTGCACATCGAATTTAAAGGTAGTAGTGACTGACTGAGTCAGTGAGTGAACTCTTGAATGCATTTTGCAGCCTGTATAGTAGTGGTGAGTAAAGTCTTCTCATAAATTAACATGCATCGCAGAGTACAAAGAATAGATAATGCAGTCACGAGTAGAGGCTGGTTGAGTAACGAGAAGTGGAGTCATGGCAAAGTCGGAAAAGACCGCAGGGAAAAAACTACTGGGCACACCTGGGGCATCATTTTCTCTCTCGTCTTCGAGACACCGTCTTCGTCGTTCAAGAAGTTTTACTTTGCCACGAACAACGAACAAGCTGCACTTCTACTTACTTCGTAACAAGTTGGACCGAACGGGGGGTCTGGCTCGCTTCCTAATCAAAACCCGAAATGGGCAATTCTACGACGAAGCTTTATTACTCACTCCCACCTGACTTTCATGAACTGCGAACCAATGAGTTCAAATCTATGACTCTGTCCAACTTTCCTGACTCACTCCGCCAGTCAGTCACACTCTTGTCTTATTTGTTTTTTTTTGTGTCTTTCTCTTCTTTGGGTCAAATGAGCATTAACTGTGCTTGTACTTCTCACTTTGATTTCCTTCTTCAACCAAACTTAGTCATATTAGTAGCTTTTTATTTCATTCCATTCTGTTTGCAAATCCTATTCTCTGTATCTCTCTACTTCAAAAATGCCACAATCACCCCTCCCCAAAATCCAACACTGCACTAATCGTTAATAATCAAATTTAATAAACAGTATAGCATAAAACGAATGAAAACCACACTATGAGCAGAAACGAATCATGGAAAATTCTACTTATAGTATTTGTTACCATCCATTTCCCAACCGGGTCGTAAAGAACTGCAGACTGGAGTCGTAAAGTTGTGGTGCAACACACGAGGCAACTGAAAGAGAAACCGCCGCCGATGAACATAACCAAAGTCAAAGTAGGAAGAGTCTCACAAGTTTCAAAGTCTCCTTGTAATATGACCATAGGAGTTTGCTCGGCCGATTAGAGAAAAGCGCAGAGACACAATATGAAGAGATAGCAAAACCCCATGAAGAGACAGAGAGAAGGGAAAGGGAAACACGACGGAATGAAACCACAACCTTATTTCACCCAGACTGTCTACTTATTCCGACTAACTTGCAAAATTGTGATAACTAAATTCACTCTCCAACTCCCACTGTTACTTTCTTCTCTTTCATGCAATATAGCGAGCTAAATTTTGCAAGAGACGCTCCAGAGGACCAGCAAACCAAGAGGAATCGTAACTCGCCTTACACAGCTATGGAGAATGCAAGGATGCATTTTCCTGTCCACCAAAAACTTTTCCACGTACACTAACCTACACATGGAAATTCCAGCATGACATTCCAGCATTATACACTGTTCCGAAGCATTCCACGACAAAATTCTACTATGATACTTACTTTCCCATACTTTTGGGTGTGCGTGCGTGAAAAGAACAGAAAGAAAAGATTACTTTAAGATGAACCATATTTTCCCACTAGGAAAAGCACAAGGCACGTGTATGTAGTGTGGGCCAAAAAGCTTCTTATTCGCAAAAATGGAAAAGATGCAACGCCAATAGCGAAGTCGACAAAGGAACCTCGTTCTTCATGATCATGACTATGACGCACATCCTACCGACTTTCCAAGACTAGGAACCACGAGTCCTTTTCTTTTCCTGCTTTTCCCAAGAAGTGTCCATTCTTCACCAGGAAGAAGGAAGAAGTCAAGTGTGTCACAGTACATTTTAGTATCACTCTCTGTGCCCTTGTGTTTGCAGGCAAAAAGGGTACATTCAGCATTGTTCCTTCCAGATTCCACGCATGGTTACTCCTTTCGATAGATAAGAAGTCGAACGTGCTTTATGGCTTCCACACTAAGAGTTCCTTTCGTGTTGGACCATTATGTACGAAAAATGTTCAAAATTACCGCGGAAATATTTTGATTTCATTCTAACAACACATTCTTGTGTGTCAACTGAGCACTACACTACAACGCATCTCGAATCTTATCGGTAGATAAGAATTTGTGTAGCTTGCTATTTCAAACTTTTCATTCGTAAACGACAAGCATTGCTATTAGTTAGCAAAACAATGTATAATTTTCAATCTTCCAATCTTGAAAAATAGGTTGAATGCCATGCACGCAAATACAAACAAATCAACAAGCAATACATCAGTCAGTTTCTAACAATAAACCACATTCGCACAGGCGAAGTCAGAATATATGGTACGGAGTTGGAAATTTCAGAATAAGAAAAACATAACATGCTCCAACGAAACTTATGTAATAAGTACAAATGTAAAAAAAAGTAAACTTATACTCACGTCAGCATCCTGTCACAAAAAATGACTAATGATGGTGACCTTCTTTTACACATAACATAATGTTTGGATTCAGATTTCACTTCGCAAACTTGCAAAGTTTAGATGACATTAAACAGTTTTGTGCAAAGCTAAGAAGCAAAAGTGTTGTATAGTATAAGGAGTATAAGGAATTGTGTAACATCAAATGACGCACAAAACTGCTGCAGATAAATCATGAGCATAAAATTGGCTTTCAAAGTTTTGTTAATTTTTTAATCGTTAATTAATTTTTAACAGTTAATTACAAAAATATGGCAGGACTGTTTGGAAATAGTGTACAAACGGTTCAGCATACGACATGAAGAAATGAGAAAGTTGGACTTCCTGTGTGCAAATGTCAAGACTGTAGAAAAGTAAAAGTAAAAGTTCGTAAAAGTACACTAGAAACTACTGTTTCAGTTACGAAATGACGTGCGAAAGGCTTTGTGTACATATAAAATATACAAATACACACAAGGACTTCTTCGTTGTTTTTATAAGCGATGTAAAAGTAGAGTCGCCGGTCCGTGAAGCGGATGAAGGCAGTCAACTCGAAGGCAGAATAGAAGCTGATGGCTCCTGATAATGTCGAGTGACATGGTGCATGCTGACCAATCCGCGGTTTATCACCCTAAAATCACGAGAGATTAGAGTCACGTTGGGTTCGTTGGTTGGAGCGACCGCAGTTATTAAATCGTGCATGTCGTTGAAATAATTGAATTGGCTTGATCTCCACACTTTTGCCTTGTGCCACTAACTTTAGGTCACATCGTGGACGTCGTCATCGTCACAGTAAATATGTATACGTGTACCATATTGCCTAAAGTATTGTATACAAAAGGTTGTTGGAAAGAAGAATGGACTTATGAGCGACGCCTTTCTCATCGTGTGTGCTCTTATAACGCATTTCCCAGGTCGTTAAAAGAGAAAAGCATTATATATTATTATATTGAGTTCACATTCGTCTTTCTGTTATGATATGTTGTGTGAAAAGTGCATGGTTCATGGGCCGAACCGTTCTAAACGAAACAAATTTGAGCGAATAAGTATACTCTAACGCTTCTACAGCTTGTTTTTCCTTGTTTCTTCCTGCAGATATAGCATAACTGACGGGAACAAACCAACAGGCAAGCCCAAGCAGGCAAAGGAGTTCAAGTGGAGGAGTGAAGACTGTAACAGTAGCGAATAAATGGTTTTTTCTTTTTACTTTTTTCCAAAACTCCTACTAACCTACGAAATGAACTACGGACATAGCAGGCCGGGAGTTGAGGACTTTCGTTGTTCTCGTCCGAGTTGGTTCCGTTAGCGGTGTGGCCGAGTCTCCTGAAGCACAAATGGGCTAATCATACACCGCCCTTTTTGGATTTGCGTGCTACATCTACATGTGCTTACAGAAAGTCTATTAAACAAATTTACGATGAAAACACGAGACTCTCGGACCGTTCTTTTTGCCAACCTCCCTGAACTCAACACTCTCTTTTTCTCGCTCAGTGTAAAAGCTCCTATTGTTATAGACCATAGCGTCTCATGAACACTCTAAATGACCACCAAAAACCAGCACTCTACTTGGGACAGAGTTCTCATTCCCTTCAAATATAGCTTCTTAGTAATTACTCCTCTGGAGACCTGAACTACTTTTTTTTCGTTTAAGAGAGTACAAAGACTTGGACATAAGTTGGTCGGTCGTCTTCCCAATGGGGCGCCAAGATCCTTTCGCTATGCTGCGCCCCATTCGTTTCGCCACTACTTATTTCACAATGCTCTGCTCTTAAACATTTTCCCAGTTGATAAGTTTCACACTCTTGAAAAGCAACAACAACACGATTCAGGAAAGAACACGCTTCATCTCCTTTTTCTCTGCTCGGACGACGCGACGTCTGAAAAAGAAAAGGGAGAGCGAATAGTGCACTTGTTCTTTTCTCAACATAATATGAGTTTAGTTTTGCGACCACGTTGAAAAAGATTAGAGAAGAAAAGATACGGCAATTCATATATGTACTACCATGAATTTCGTAGCAAGTAATCCCTATCATGATTTATGTCGTCTACCCTTTTGCTAGAACAGCGGGCTCGTCTTTCTCCCTTCATCTCTTTGGGAAGAGAGTTGCACGTCCAAAAAAGTCCTCGGACAAAACTGCACTACAGCAAAAGGACTTGACGTGAAATAAGGAAAGTACAGTACAAAGTTATGTAGAGTCGTGGTTCATACTACTATATACAGTTAGATATTTCGAGATATAGAAAAAAGACAACTCGTCCTCTGCGTCTCAACTTCTCCGTCAGTTTTTCCACTTTTCACGTTGCTTTTTGGCTGAGCCGCTCATCTGGCCTGCACTTTACTTGAAGCTGCTTGGTGGCTGCTCCTCCAGCATCTTTACATTCACGAGCTAGGTGCTGCCGGGGTACCAGTACGTACTAGTATACTTAATCTTAAGGTGTACGCAAAATACAGGTTGCTAGAAGTGCTATTCCGTAATAGTATATAAAGGGATAAGAATGGCGTAAGACGCGAGAGCATTATTGCAGTATTCCACTCTGTGAGTGACTGAGATAAGACCAAAAAGGGCGCAAGTTGTTTCCTTGTCACTTTGACTAGTCCTGTGAGACAGAAGGTAAAGTCTGAGAGTTTCGTCGAGTTGAAATTGTGGAAAACATGACAAGAAGTGGATGAGAGAGGCAAGTCGTCACGACCAACGGATCTCCTCACGCTCTTTCGGTACTTTGGCTTCTTGATTATTCCGTTTCCAGTCTCCAGTTGAAGGTTGGGAGAGTTGCGACAACGAGCCCTGACGACCAGCCGAACGAGAAAGAGAATCGCATGGAAAGAACAGAATAATCGGTGCGAGTAGAAGACTGGTGAACCGGACTGTGATGTGAGTGTGCTTCCTGAGTCCCTGCACCTGTGTTCAAGATTTCATGTATTCGACAATCCGTAAAAAATCCATTTTCCGAGCTGAGCACGCCCGCCTCGTATAAGACACCATTTTTCACCAGCTGGTGACATTGAGACAAAAAATCAAACGCTTTTTTCCCTCGCCGCTCTTTCCTCAACTCTCCCGGCCGGGTGAGCAGTCACGGACCTATGAAGGTACGGCACATCTCCGAATAAGAGGAGACACTCTTTCTTTTTCCGCCAAAGATCCTGGTCTTCATACGACTATATTGCATTGCAACATTTTTCGTCTCTCTACTTACCAGTTCAAGCACAAACTGTCTCTATGTATTTACACGCTATGTGAATCCTCAGTGCTTTTCCCCCCGTTTTCCTTATTACTTACTTACGCACACACGTTTATACGACAGTCCCATCGTCTCAAACAGTCCCCTTTAGTCTCTCGAGGTGTTCAATGAGAAAACGCGACTACAACTCTGTCCAAAATACCATAGCAGTTCGACTGGAAAAAAGATGCCTTCGTTGGCAGTCACCAGCAGAATTCACTTCTTACTTATTCCTAAGGCTAAGGCTTTTGCGCCTAGCCTTAAACCATCTTATACTCCTATTACTATACAAAGAATCTCCCATGATAGATAGTATGTAATTCACGTGAACGCACATGCTTTCAGTTGCACTGCAAATTCTTCCTTGACACATTCATCTTGGCTAAATAAGCGTCTGTAGGTGTACACTCAGTGCAATTCAAGTGTCCTCTCTATACTTTCTTACATCCTCTTACACAGGATTGCACTATAGCAAAAAACCATCCTTATTCTTCCAAACAAGATCTGTATGCTATGCGTTTTACTCACGTTTTTGGCTTGGAGCCTGCATAGAATGTTTTCACATGCCAGAAAATCGTCTCTTTCAACGCATCTTGTTCAAAATCATACATTCTAAAGGTACACAGTTCTCCATCAGGCATGGTGTTGACAACAAAATTCGACTTGGCATTTTGCACGAAATTCTCCCTTTTTCACCGTTCCGTAACCTTATTTACACCGGCACTCGGCTGGCGTGTGACTTTCTAATTTTCCATCGGTGAAAACGATAACGTTCACGCCTTCAGTCTGTCCAATAATTAACAACTAATATTTAAACCATTAGCACAAAAAACTTTAAATTCAAACTGAACTTAATTGAACTCTTAATTTTGTTAATAATTCTGTCATCAACTTTTCCAAGCAGGGCCACTGTTGGTCATTCTCGTATGTTTCTGGCTTGTCACCTGGGGTAAAAACACACGTAAGCTGAACTTTCATATAAACGTCGATAATATTGTATATCCCCAGACCAATTGGAGGGAAGATTGACGTCAACGCACATGTTGTGTCTCTGAGCAACAGCCTTTCATAACACAGTTAATAGGTATCTCTGTTTCATCTCGTTACAACCATAAGAATCCTCTGGAGCAATGTAATAAACTTATGCCTCGGAGTTCCATTCTAGTAGCTAGTGCTGTGCATTCCAACTACTACTATTGGTCCTTCCAGCAGGAATTACGAACATGTTGGACCTTAGAACAATAAAAAAGTGATGTTGTGGCCACAACAGACAAGAAAAGCAGAACAGACATGTCATGTCCCCTTAATTTAGAACAGTAGGGACGAAAGAAACCATGTATTATGAGCCGTGGGCAAAACCCCTTTTACCATTGTGCTGATTACCATAATTGCGATCTTGATCTTTAAATGAACACTGAATAATTTCTCTCGGTAATGAAATGAGACTGAGCACGTAGGGTCACAAACTCCAGGGGAATGAATTGCTTCCCTCTACATAACAATTACAGTGATAGCGAATCAAACAACGTTCAAGTGGGACCTGAGCACTTCTAAACGTACACGTTAAAATGTACTCAAGAATAAATTGTATTTGACCACCTGCAGTCTGACAATAATTAGCGTGGAGTTGTCCATTGCTCCCAGTTCGATTGCTTATTATTATATATTTTCGGACGTAATTGTAATTACAGAGAAATTTTTTTCTAAAGACCATTACGCTAGAAAATGAGAATGACTACAGAATTTTGTTTGCGATACGAAATAACGATTGAACTTGTGCACATAATTAAGCAGGGATGAAACGATAACAAGCTTAAGTATAAGTACGAAAGCGAAAGTTCAAAATTAGAAATCATAAGGGGGAAATTTGAAGCATTTCACATGTAACTTGTGCTTTTCGTAACGTAGTTCGTATCCCATCAGTTGAATTTTTTCGTTTTATCCGGCGGTGGGTAAAATTTAAGTAAGAAGGAAACTGTAAAAAGTCGGGTTTTTAAAGGAAGAAGGAGAATAATATGAGGAAGAGATCTGAAGAGTTGAAAAGTTCTCTTTTTTACGAGAAAGGAGCGCAGGAGTCCAACAGCTCACCAGTTTACATAAATGTCAAGGGAAGGAGTACATTTTAGAAATAAAATCCGTGTCAAGATTTACGATAGTGGTCGTCGTCGTCGTTGTCGTCGTCGTTCCACGTGATTGTTCTTACAGTATGCGCAATGGGGCAAGCTGTCGAGATGTACAAGACAGGAAAACAACCATCTCTTTTCCACCACCACTTCCACTTTGAAAAGACGAGAGAAAAAACGAATCTTTTCACGACTAAAGTGGACAGAAGAGAGCAAATCAATTTTTTCCTTTTTTATACACACTATTTCAACCAGAAAGTGTTTTTTCTATCTACATTTATACTGCGTGCATTGCCAATATATAACCTGAAGTGTCTATTGCCTTATGGATTTTACATCTGCTGTGTGCAGCTATCTCATTCAAAAAGGTGAGAGCCTGTCAATATTTTATGTGCGCAAACACAAATGTCTAATTACTACGAGGAAACCAGTATAGAAAAAATACTATCTTTTAGATTTTTAAGTAACGATATATTTTACGACTTTGACTGCGCATTTTAATAAGCTTCAGCTTCAAAAGGTCAGGTGGAGATGGCTAAGCTATAAATTCTCAGCTGAACAAATCATACGCTATAACACTATTTGAAAAGGCAAACATCTTCTTTACTTTTTATTAGCAAAAATTCCTATGGTTGTTTTCTGCAAAAATTCCTCACATTTATACTACATGCTTCCCAGGTTGAGGACCGTGCCCTCGTCGTCCTCGTCGTCCTTTCAAAAAGTCAAAAAACCCTCAGGATTGAGAAACGCAATAAAATTGTCATTAGCTCTCTGCTTCATCTGGCTTTGTTGCTTGTTACTCTAACTGGCACCTACATTAAGGAAACTTCCTGGCCAAAGTGGAGTTGACAGGGAAAAAAGTTGAATTTTAGAAACACAAATTGAAATCAGAACTGCTGAAGACGTACGCGATTGAACGAATGAATTCTACCCGTGTGAATGTGTCAGGTACATAATGTAACAACGTATAATGTAAGTTGGGTCTCAAAGAACGTTTCATGTAAGGTAGAAGCGAGGATTCCCTTTTGGCAGTGTTCCTCACATGAGTTCTTCCTTAGTCTCCAAAACTGTCATTGACATAATCGTGTACTGGAGCATAAGGATAGAGGCCCTATTCAAATTTCCGGAGGTTGTCTCCCCAAACTGACATTGTAAGAATTGACACAAGACCTTTCTGCTCTACTTCCACTATTACGAAGCCCAACTCAACAATGCTGTCAACCTTTGTCTCTTCTTTTACTCTCCATGTGCAAAAAGATGGTTTTGAATCCTTCCAATGGGAATTTCATAATATTCTGTCTGCTCACTAATGTGTGAATAAATACTAATCTTCCACACACAGAGTTCACGACGTATGAAAGTGACACTACAGCTCGTATTTCGCATAAATAATGTATAGAATATCCTTGTTATGAAAACTCGAAGAAAGATAAAAAAAATAACAATAAATTAGCAATGTGTATTTGAAGAAACTAATAAGGGAATAAAAATACGAAAAAAGTGCAAAGACTTACCAAACACACGTCCAGCAAAAACCGTCCCGAACAGAAATGAAATGAAGAATAACACCGGAAGCGATGGCTTTATACGTCCCATTTTTGTGACTGGTAGTAGAGGCAATATAGTAAATATATATAGCTGGGACAAAAACGTTGGCTTCACATTCAAATAGTCAATAAACGTTACGATACGACGACGAAGCGAAGCCGTAAGAAATAATAAAGTGCATGCAGTCACATTCACTTATGGACACAGTTAAACTTGTTGAACTGTCACGGAAAGTGTTGACTGAAGAGAGTTACAGACACGTCGTAAATTGTTCAAGAAACCCGGGTGACGTTAACCTAAATGTTGAGTGCGACACGGACACCTTCCATCTCCGGAGGTCCTTGGTGTTCACTGTCATGTGACTATAATCAATCTTGTCATATGCACACTCGTTTCATACACACCGGCATTTAGTAACTCGATCAACTGATTGTCGACAGTCACAATTTCTCTCTTTTCATGTTCAAAACTCACACCGACACTTCTTGGCTTGTAGACAGACTTCTTAAAAAATCAAGTCTTCAAAACGATTCAATCATAAACCTACTTACAAGCGCAGGCTACCGTCAAATCGGTACAGGAGACGCCCAAAACGTCTTGTGCTTTGTAGAAAAAACCGGCTTAGTAGAAAGTGGCAATGGTGGAGGCCGTCAAAATGTACTTTGATATCATCTACCTTGGGTGTGTTTGCAAGGAGGCGTTCGGCTAACACAATTTTTGATTAGGCTTTCCTTGTGAATGACAGGGAAAGTGAAAGAGAGAAAACGACAAATTTCTCTCAAAATAACTTTGAGATTTGAGACAACAAGTTGGGAATTTGCTCAGTTGTAGTTCACGAGGGAATTCTTCCTCATTAGAATGTTTAGTTAAGAAATGATCGCTTGATCGGTCTCTCTTTCTATCCTAATGAAAAGTAAATCATGAAACTCCGAAGAAGGGAATTTTTCTGGAGACTCTTGAAACTGAAAACTGGAAAACCCTTGTGTGCAACTGTGCCTTCGCCACGTGACCACTCTTCACAGTAATTAAACACTTCTGCTCCAGCTCTTTCTTTCTCCAGTAACTTCCTTCCGTCGAGCGAAATGAGCTGAGCTTAATCACTCCTTTTGCCAAGTGTAACTGTGAGTCAAGTTCCCGGCTTGATTCGACGGGACTCTCAAAAAGCCCTGTAGAAAAACTCTTTTGCTCTCCAAATAGTATTAACTACAGACTCATTTCTTCATTCTGAGCAGAATAGTTATAAGGACGTTCTCTTTTTCGCTGAACCACGCTGTTGTTACTCCTGCTCCCGTGTTCCTTCTCTCTCCAGCTCACTCCACTTTCATAATCGACCCGTAATTGGTCACTCGCACTCTTGGCCACGGAGAACGTCCGGCTTCGAAGCTTAGATCCAATTAGCAACGAAGCAGTCCCGTGCACCTCAAAAAAGAAGGGGAATGACTGTCGTTACTTGTGCACAAGGCTCTTTTCTCCTTTTTCCTCCGTCGTCCCCACATCTAATAGTCATTAGAGGTTTTTCTGTTGTCACTAATTTTGACACAATTCAAGATCGTCCAGTCTATACTAACACCATAACTTCTGTTTCTGTGTGCCAAGTGGGATTTTGTTCTCTTTACCCCACGCTAAGGGAGACTCATTTCCACAAAGATGAGATCACACTACAGAATGGATGTTAGTGCTTCTGAAGACTGAAGATTACGATGATGATGCAGGCCCGCTCCCAATTATCTACATCTTCACCATCTTCACAACCACATTTTTAGTGTTGCACGTAGGAATGCGTTTTCTCAACTCTCAGAGTCACTGGGATAAGGGTGAAAGAGTAGATCTCACTTAACTCAGTCCTCCTTCTTTCTTAATGTGTCATGTAAAACACACCGCTCCAAGGGGCTCGTCATACTTAAAAACCACATCACCAAACCAAATCTAACTGCTATCTTTCTCCTATGACCATAACGTTTGGAGAAACAACATTTGGTTTGCTCACTCCTTCACTCCACAAGATCTTCTTTCGAGTTTCGACAGACGTCAAAGTCAAAGTTTTTGAGCTGATGTTACGTTACAATACGTTACGTTACAAGTTCTACGTCCAAAAAACTCACAATCTGAAGATTGAACTAGTCTGCTCCTTCACTGCACTGATGAGGACATTTGATAATAATAATTGAGGTTGCTCATGGACGCCGCATGATGTTCTCTTCTCGTTACGACGTCGCAAGAGGCATGTTCGAATACGTTGACCACCCTTCTTGCGACTTTCATCTTCTTTTTCTTGGCACACGGCTTAAACTCCACTTCTTCAAGGGAAATCGTATATCAGGGACGCATCCGACTGAACTGGACCGAGTCGAGCGTCGTTTCACAGCAGAACACCTTCAAGTCCTTCTAACGTTCTAACGTGCGTTTTATATTTAGACACGTCGTCCAATCAACAAAAATGTACTTTATCATATCACACCATATCAAATTCTTACTGAATTGTTTTAATTAACACGGGAATTTAAGATAAAAAAAACATCCAACTGATTTTTTTCCTTACACAACATCACTTGTATACAAATACATGAGTTGCAACTGCTCACACACAAACAGTTCACTACATGTACATAAAGTTGATTTTTTAAACACTAAAACACGGGGAGATCACGGCGAATAAATACATATAAGACAGCAATGAGCTAGCACGTACTCAATAATTGGAGAAGATGTGGGCTGTTGATTGCACAAGAGTGAGAATCTTCTCGACTTGTGCCAAAAGCAATGTGTTCTTGTAATATCTTTAGACACAAAGTACTATGCCGATGTCGATGCCGCTGCCGCCGACGACCTTCTTCTTTTTTTTGCAAAACCACGTTTACTACTAAGACTGACTCGAGTAGAATGCAATTCCAATGAGCGGAAATATATTACCTTAGTGTGTCCGTCGACTCGTTTTAATTGAAGATGGCAAGTGCCAATGTTTTTTTGGAAAGGGGCAATTGAACTCTGGAGAACGTGACAATTGAATGAAAGTTGGGGGAATCGCGTTTATTTCGGGAAGAGGAGCAACGCAATGCTCGCTTCTCCAAGTCTACTTCTCAACTGAGCTCGAGTCGAGTGATTCTCTTCCTCAAATCCCTCGCTCTCTCACAACGTGTGTGGAGCAAGGAGGCAAAACGAGCCAAGCCAAGTCAGCACCACCACCAACCACCACCACTTATATTGTTTTCTGTTCATATCACGAAAGGTTCTTGAATTGAAAACGGGAGAACGGCTCGAGTTTGACTGTACTGAACAAAAAACCCCGAAAACGAAGTCTTTTTGCAACCCAGGTTTCATGCAAACGAAAGCATTTTCAGCAGTATAACATCGACTTGGTCTTCGTTTAGAATGAGACGACCTTTCTTGCTTTTTCGGATAGTATAGAATAGAGAAAGCTGGGAATTTTAAGACGTTTCGGTTTTCTTCCTATGCACTAACAACGGGAAAAAGAGGGAAGAGGAGCTAAACAGAGAAAAATGAGTTGTCCGATGAAACGATGATATAAATTAATGTTGAGAAAAGCGTTTGTGTACTCTTTGCCCCAAAGTGCGATTCAGCTAGGGAACTATTACATAACACTGACACTCGGCCACAATAGGTGAATACTTCACTTGCGTTTCCCTGCGGAGGATTCGAGGAGGTGAGGCCGTTTCGGTTTCTTCTTATTATAGTATTGACGGAATCTTTTGTACCATTTCATCGTGAACCGCTGTTGTTTGGTAGTATAATTCAGATGTCAATTTTTTGAACTTGGGAGTGTGCGTTTATGTAAAATAATAGTTTGTTATCATTTGAATTGTGTGTAGGGAACTGAGGGTTTTTTTGAGAATGCTTTAAAGGCGTTAATGTGACACTTGCAAAGAATGTTATTTTGAGTCTTGTGAGATAAAGAGGATGGGATTATAAGAGACAGTGTAAAATTTACCCGGGTGAATTTGCCAAGATGAGAAAACGCCGGGATGAAGGATTCGAGTGAGAGACAAGTGTTGGAGCGGATCATGTCGAAGCAAGGCATGTAGCACTTATTGGTGTGTCAGAGAGATTACCTTTTTCTATAGTCGCAAAGTGTTTCAGAACTGCCCTGACTAGGTTTACTTGTGTGCCATCCATCATGAAGAAGTCGTCTCGGAAGGAACGAAAAGGCAACTGGAACTGCGGGTTTAATAGGCATCGAGGCTAAGTGGCCGTGATGCATGAGAGCTCCCGTCAATAAATATTACCAGCTCAAATTGACACATTGTCCTGGCTAAGGAGTGGAACGGGCATGTCGAACCCCAGATGGAATATTAGAGCACCTTGACGTGTGGCCCATGTGTCTTCACACGACTCTCCACTTTCGACACTCTCATAATAACTCCATTTCCATTTTTGTCACAACCAACTCTCCAAGCTCGAACCTCACTAAATGTCCTGGATAAGAAAAAGGAATGAAACAGGTCTTTTTTCTAAAAAGGAATTTGTCACTCTTCCGTTTTTTTCATGCTACTCAAACTTTCTACCGTTCATATTTTTTCTCGCCCATATTTTTCTTTACGTTTATTTTCTTCGTTTTCCTTATCTTAACGTATAACTTGATTCTTGACTTTCTTGATACAAACGAAAAGAGTTGGAATTCACTCTCGTTTCAGATTTCTGCTAAGCAAATCAAGTTGCTGGCTGACGGCGCCGGAAAAAATTGAAAATGTTGAATGTTTTTACATAAAGTTGACACTATAAAATTATTTGTTAACGAGAGACGAGATTTATCAACGTAAACTGAGCTTGTGACACTTTGGTTTGCATCGAAGAATACACATCGAAGCGTAGTTTGAGAGTTTGACTTTGTGAGAAATGAGTGATGAGAAGGACAGCATCTTAACTGGACTTTGAAGAACGACTCAAGAAAGATGAAGAGAGAATTCGAAGTGGTGTCGTGTTCTTATAAATAATAATAATAATCTTGCATTGTGGTACACCGTGCCATTCAAAAAGTAACGATGGACGGGAGGACGAGTCACTTTGACTTCTTTGTTCTTGTATAATATAGTACGCAGGGTCTATTGTGTATGCATAGCTGATATTAATGACTCAAGGAATGTCGCACCAGGAGAAGCAAAAGCTGATGAATGTGTTTTTCTTGTTGTATTGTTGTAGCTTCTTCTTGTTAAAGAATAGAGATGCGAGCTGATAATATTATGCTTCACAGCTAGTTCCTGTCCTTTGAGTGTGTATCGACTTATCCCCATTATAGTCTGTTTATAATAAAGAAGACGCGGATGATCCTTCGTTTTGGCTTTTGCTATATTTAGTGAACCACCAACTTATTTATGAGTTGACGAACTGACACAACAACGACTACAAGACACATGGGACTTGGCGACTTGGGTATGATTGCAGCCAAGTCTCTTTTGTCCGTTCATCCACTTTTGTCAGTTACTGGATCAATATGCACCTAATGATGAAGTGACTTCATCGATTATTACCTCAAGTATTAGAAGCTCCACCCGCCGTCAAGTCATTTTTATTATACGAATTTATATAATTCCATGTGCTTATGAGCATTCACAGCATGATGAGAGAAACAAGTTTGAACCTCTTGCTTCCCATTTCCATTTAAGCAGGATTGTATCAGGTTGACTCTGACGGTTTCCTCGTTGCTGGCTAACCATTGCATTGCCAAAATGTTCATGCCGGAGAGCCACACGCACTCACTTGTCTGCACGAGAGAGTGAGAGTTAAAAAAGAGTCAAAGTCAATCTTAATGGGTTGGTTTGGTTGCGAACCCTACTTTTTCTTTCGTGGCAGAGCGTCCACGTCCACATCATCAATGTTCATTTATATGCACGCTAAAACGGAAGGAAGGGCAGGAGGAAGGCTATTCATACAATTCAAAGAGGGAAAGCCAACCAACCAACAGGCCATTTTACAAATAGATTGAGTTTTGAGGTCTTTTTTAGTAGTAAACATGGATGTACCAGTAAGGAACGCGTATGTACAATTTCTTCGTTCTGAGCAGGATAGTATACATATTTCACTATAATGTAAAAGTCATGGTGTAATACGTTGTGCTTCACTCTTCACTTCAGAGTTCAGAGACAGTAGTGGGGACGGACGAGAAAGAGAACGTTGCGTTCTTGCGTTGATAATAGTAAGCGTACGTAAGAGCTTGATCATATCATGTCACAGGAACCTTTTTTCCTCGTTCCAATAAGTAATAGGGATATAAAAGCGATTTTCGATTCATGTCAGTCTGATGACATGCTGAACAGGCATTGAGTCTGCATTATGAGCTGTGCGGAGATTGGAGCACTGGGAGAATTTCCAAACTGGCAAGTTGGCAAGTGACTGCACAATAGTACACAAAGAGGGATGATGTTAGCTTGTGCGTGCACCGTACAAGAGCCACTTCTCCGTCTTCTCTCCAAGACTGTGTGTATAATGCATTATAGAGAGAAATGAGGAAAGATGAAGATGTCGACCGGTGCAGAGTGCAGAGGAAGACTGATCATGCTTTTTCATTGTGCGGGCTCAAGGGTTGACTTGATTGATGAATCCTTGTCGTTGCAAACCTGGTAGAGATCGTATCAATAGATTTATTCGACAGAGTGTTTCATTCGTTTGAGTATAAGCAAGGACACAAGGGCACACCTCAACTGCCCCGCCGCTGTCCAAAAGACTCCCCGTATGCCAAAGTGATGCAACTGCAAGTTACACACATAGAACACAACTTTATTATGCACTCCCCATTGAACATCCTCATGAGGAGGGAAGGAGATGCACTTTGCCTGTACCACTTTACATGTTGATGTTGAGGTTCAAACGTTCAAATCAGATAGAAGACAGTTGGAAAAGGTCACATAATGGTGTTAGTGTGATTGCATGGACAGCGGACACATGAGACATGCGACAACTCCTTTACTCTCGCTGTTCATTGTCATTTTAGCTGCGTTTTTCGAACCATTATTTAGGGACTATATTTTCCCCGAGAGAATGTGTATGTATTAAGTTATCTTTTGCTCGTCTCCTACAAGTTGCCGTTGCAAGTCGCAGTCTCCGTGACTCAACATCACATATCTATTTTTATGTTTATTTATGGAGATGATACACAAGGAGGACGAAAACTTTTCGGTAGTGTCAAACTGACATTACACGACACACCGTGTTGTCAGACCTCCTTGGACCCACTTTGTGCACTGAAATATAAAAAAGAAATAACTTTATGGCAGACAACAACCGAGCGGTCGAGGGCGTCAAGGCATCCCATCAGGATCCTGGTCATGGGACAGTACGTTTGTAATATGAAGTAATGGGGTGTAATTCCATTACGTTTCGGCGGGGAACCGGCCTGCTGCTCTGACCATTTTTTTGCTTGCGGCATGGCAAGCATGGTAAAGCTACGGTACTGTATAGTCAAGTTGTGTACTGAATATTGTACAACTCTTTAGAGAAACAACAAGGAACAAAAATGAGAAAAAGTGCCGTACCCACACAAAGTCCGAGAAAAACTATGGAAGATCTCTTCTTGAAACTCGGGAGGGAAATGTAGGCGGTCTGGTTATAAAAATGAAAGACCACTTTTTTGCTTGCGTTGTATTTTAAATGACACTTTGGCACATCCGTCGAGAAAGAAGAAGCAGAGGGACTGCAGTTTTCCTTCCCATGCTTTTTGGTACAATAGCACACAATTGAGTCGATGGATTTTTTTGATATGCTGTGCTGTCCCAAAGCACGTGCTTACATAAAGAGCAACGTGTGAGTGTGTAGTGGATGTGGAGGTAAGAAACATTGTCCTGGCTTGGCACTTTGGCACTACTTGCAGAAATTGAGCAACAACAACAATACGCTGGACTCGACTGTTATGTTGTCGCGTCGTCATCGTCCTAAACAAATTGAGAAATCCATTTTATACTTGCCTCTGCACTATGCTATAAGTATATATAAGCATGTCTTGTAATTGGGATCTTTTGCTCTTTGTACTATTATTAAGCCGACGATATATCTCATATAGTGAGCATGTGTGTAGAGGAAATATGTAGATTACTTTCCTTTTGTGTATTTTTATCTGTAACATGTTGATCAAGATAAAGTCTTCACTATTTCAGTTCCCTCGCGTATATCTGTATGTGTGTGTGGTGTGTGTCCATGTCATTTGTTTCGTTTCTCTGTTCCAGGGGTTCGTGATGAGTGGTGATGACAGGATTGTGTTGTCAAGCCCAATGGAAGCTATTTAGTTCCATTTCTCTCATGTAAATTAAGCAAATTGAATGTGCATTAGCACCGAAAAGGCAACTCCACATTCTAACAATATACAATGTGCGTAGATTTGTATTATGTTCTGCTAGAGCTAAATGGGTCTGATTTCGATTAGGCACTTTTTGCAAGAGTTTCCAATAAAAAATGCATTCAAATGTCCTGTAAATATTTCATCGTAATCATTAGAGTACCTTTGGTGTTCATTGACTCTTGCTGTTCGCCGTTCGGTTCTCGGAAAGCGGTTTGACATTGTGTCACACTTTGTAATCGATACTATCTGAGAAAAAGATTCAAAATACCGACTTTTTATCCGTTACCAAATAAGACAGCTAGCTTTGGACAAATTTTGAATGCACTTTTGCCAAATTCAAATCGATTCCCACGGATTGAGTAGATCGTCAATATCCTGTCTATTCTACTTTTGCAAATTATTACACGCAGTGTTTGACTGGCATTTTTTGCCAATGCATGCCAATAGAATTGTGGAGCAGCAAGCGCTCATTTCATAAAAACATGAAGTGGAAAACATCGTGCGAACCCTTCATTTCTTAGCTTACACTTGCACTAATTGGCATATGGAAGAAGATAAATATTATTTTACGTTTTTGCCACAGAGAAAAAATTACGAGTCCTTTTTAAGTGTTCGCCTGTTGGTTATGAAGAAGACGGAGCACACTCGTAAATTTCGGTTTGAGGATCCCTTTGTCTTCTATGGATATCACAGGAGTCGTAAACATTGCGAGCCCGAGGCTCCAAAAGGCAACCTGCAGTGGAACCTCGGGGAGATAAATATGTTGTTCGTAATTGAAAATAAATGGGCCCATAGTTTTAATAGGCACCATGGAAAATCATTATTCTGCGTTTTTCTTCTGTGGTTTCATAGTGGCTTTTTGAAGGTACTCTTACTTTTGAAATGAAATGGGACGGACAGGATATGAGAGCAAACGGCAGCCTATTCCAATGCCATGGGTTGTCGCAGAGGATTAATTGAAGAGCTGCCAAAGTAAATATTCACGGAGAGAACCAACCACAGAGACCTCATCAATTCACCTGCTCAACAAGCTAAGGTACCCAGTCTGTGTTCTGTGTCTTGTCTGTTGTCTCTGTCTGCGTGCTCTATGGAAATGCAAAACCTTAGAGCAGCTAGTTTACATGACTATATTCCCAGGTAGTAACTCTTCTGTTCTTCTTTAATCTTTTTCTTCTGATTTGAACACTTGTACTTTTATGTTACCTGTACGTTGCGCACTATAGTGATATATTTTAAAAGCATATTGCACTATAAAACATAGCATTGGAATTTTCAAACCATAATATTTAAATAAGGTTGTTCGGTATGCCTTAAGTTTAAGGAATTTTAATTGTAAGAAATTCTGTCATCCGGTTAGGTCAGGTCAAGCGGGGTCATGCATTTGTAAAATTTTAGTAAATTAGTATCTATACTTCGTTTCATTTTCGTAATTGGTTATATAGTATGATAGTAGAACCATTAAAAGGCGCTGAATGTTTAATAGATTATTCTATACGGTGCTGTTGATGACACAGACATTTATTTTGCTCTCAGTGTCCGCCTGTGGAAAGGTTCAAGGTTCTTTTCTAGTATCAAGATGCTCCTGTGACGATATGAAGCCGAAGACGAAACCTTGCATGGACACATAAGCATTTTTTGGCTAGTTAAGCAGGTGCAACGAGAAAGTAATACATCTAGAGACGCAATGACAATAACAACCCGGTCAATGTGTGTAACTAAGCAGGAACAAGGAATCTACGCTCGTCACGTAATGTTCAAGTGCAACGTTCTTGTTCAAAGTGGCGGCTGGTTTTAAGTAAATTTGAACGCTGCATGGGCCAACGAGGTAATAATGAATGACTGGTCGAAGTGGCATTACCCGTTGTTGGTCGTCGGTTGGGAATTGGCCAAAACGAAAAACCTGTACGGTAGTATATTAGTGAGATAGTAAAGCATATATTACAAGTGACAAGGAATCTGTCAATTGTGCGTGCACGGACACATTTCAGGGACGCACATTTTCTGTAGGAGATACAGAAATGTGTACGTATAAAGTAATGTACAGCACAGAACATAGAAAGGGACAACCTCATATTTTTGTGGTATTGTCACCTGGGCTTTGGTGGACGACCCAAAGGAGCGAAATGTCCAACAACAAGAGGACGAAGGACGCACGAGTGTGTTCAACACAGACAATGAAAGAATATAATAAAGAGTTCTTCAAGGATCCCAATGACAGACAATTCCAAAGTTACTCGTGTTCAACTCTGATGAGCAAAACAGCGTTTTTCGCAGTGAGAGATAATGATGATGACACTCCTCATCTTCATCTTTGTGAGTCTCGTTGTCATTGAAGACGGGGGAAGCACGCCATTCTTCACTGTGATCCTAACTGAACAGAAGAAATCGAATTACTCTTCCACATAACGTTCACTTCCAATGGATTTTTCCCCTTACCACCTATACAAATATAAGTGAAGAAAATAGACCGACCGGTTTTTGCCGGTTGACTTCCTCCTGCTCCCTCATCGTCTCTTTCATCAGATTTGGATTTTTTTCCCTCGTAGCAGTGGCATTTTTTGTCTTTAGCATTTCTAATACTGCTCAAAGACGACGTCTCAGAATGCATACATTAGATCCTTATAACTACTATATAAAGAATATCATCTCACTATAAAAAGGAGTGCATTGCATAAATGAGTCCATTACCTTTCTATAAGTGGGAATGAGGGAAGAAAAGTCGAGTTGATCATGATTCCTGTGATGACGAGTCTTTAGTCACTTAAGATGAGAGGAGAAGGTAATATGATGCTAGATGTTAGACAAGACGAAAAGAATGTGAATGACGACAATGAAGATGTCGGTGGACGATTCTTTGTGTGCCGAACGTCGGCTGTGCATTTGTTCAAAATCGTGTGCTGATGCTACTCACGAAACGAGATTGGCTGACAGGGCAGTACTTAACGATTCGGAACGAAAAGATACACATAGCGTGGAAAAGAGCTGTGCGATGACACCAGATTTTTGCTAGTGACAATAATGTCCCATGAAAAAAAATTAGAATATAAGCCAATATTATATAGTATCACACAGTCTCTGAAATTCTAGTAGAAGCCATGTGCCGTCATATAGAATAGAAACCGAGTATACCTAGTATTGTACTGTATAGTTGAATAGATGATCCAATATATAAGTACAATTCCACCTGAATCACCTAAGTACAACATCACTTAAATTAATTTTTTTTGGTACGTTCTTCCTCTTTCAGTCAACTGAACGGTTAATGTAGTGTAGTGAAAGGTGACTAACCGTCCTTGTCGCATGACACCTCATTAACTGCTTTATGAAAGAAAGGTGGATTCCCTTGGTTTTCAAGGAACTCTTATGGATTGCAATTGCAGCGCACACTTAATTATTGTCTAACGTCTATACTATAGTAAGCAAATTTTCATTATTCATATACATGTATGGTCTCGTGCATAGTTAAAAAAGCGTTAGATGAAGATTTCAAAACGGGTTCATTGTCGGCAAATTTTATTTTTCACAATTCTTCACTATATTGGTTGGAGTATTAAAGAGAGTACTGAAAACACAGTATAAGCAACTATAGTCAGGAACGTTCGTTTGGCATATGAATGAGTAAAAAGTCTCCTGTGTTTTTTTCTTTCAGGAAGACCGTCGATAAATTAGGGAAATAATTTCTGTACACAAACTGTAGGGATGGAGTAGGAGCCACAAAACTATATAAAGGTCTGAGGACATTTTCCATTTATTGACATTCAGAAGACCACAAGAGTCTGTTCGGAATCGGAGTGCGGGTTTTTATGAGGCAGTCGCAAGGACGACAGTGACTTCAGGTCTATGTCTCTCTTGACTCCCCTTGTCTTGACGCAAACTTAATTACGTCGTCGGGTAAAGATAAAACGACAAGGCGAAAGTCAGAGGCAAAAGGTTTTTTCTCTTCTTTCTCCACTGATTTCTCCAAGCCCACGTAAGACTACGTACGCTGCAGATATAATACACTTCATTCTTTGCTAAACTCTTTTTGCTGGTCATGGTTTTCTGTCTCTTCGGAAAAATCCAGTGATGCTGTCCCAAACGGCCCAGTCGTTCCACACTTTATTTACCCTGTATAGATGTTTCACTCACGACGCATTGTTCTCCTCTCCGTCGGTCGTCGTCTCTTTATCTTTGTAAATCGGCAAAGACTAACTCACTAGAAGAAGGCTAAAGAAGCTAAACAGGATCTACTACCACTCATGATAAAAAGACTTTCTCCTCCACGTTCTCCAGAGTCAATCCAGCACAATTCTATTTATTTTGTGCTATTTCATTTCATCCGAAACCTAAAAGTAGGTAAAGATTTACTTTAATGTACAAAGGTAAGGAAAGATTGGGAAAATGTAGAAATGTGAGCAATCAAACGGATACAAAAAATGCTTATTTCCTCGTCTTTCATGAAACAGTTGTGTATTAATTTCAATTACAGTATTAATGTACTTTCTACACCATACATTAAAAACATTATGTCGTTTCATTATAGACCACATTATGTTTCCTTGTCCATTTCCGTATGACGTTATTGAATTTTCGTGCTTCATGAGATTTCGTTGTTTTCTACTATGTTTGCTGTCACAGGAGAGAGTGGGAACTATACAAATCAACGTAGTATGTTTCCTCCCCTCGGTCCTGTGTAGGACCACACAACGACGCAGACCGTAATTAATCAAGGTTCCATGTCCAGGTGGACAATGACACCTTTTGTCTCCGAACACCATCGCTGGAGGCTTGGCAGGTCTCTCGAGGAAGCACTAACGTGCAGTATCCTTCCTCTGCACATTTGAATGCATCGTCCTCCCAGGCGGCATATGTAATCCAATACGAGAAATGTGGTAACGGAGGAATAAAACGGTAACAAAACGAGGTTCGTTTTTCGTTCCCATAAACGCTTGTTTACCCACAGCAGAACTGTGGTAGGCGACACCGCAGAATGACTTGACTACTGTTGTGATATTGTTTCGCTAAATTTCTCTTTGGCGAACTGTCATTAGTCCTCCAGCACTGGCATGGAGAGAGAGTCCAATAACACTGTTCATATGAAAAAACACTAGGACACTAGCGAGAGGAAACACTAGATATCATAAAGCCCCTATACAGATTGAGTTTTAATGAGTTTTTCATCCAGTCATTAATTTCCAGAAGGAATCCGTGGAAAGTGTCTCTCTCCTTTCTGACTTTGCAATCAACCAGTATTCATGCTATCTCAGAGGTATCCACAAAAATGTAGCAAAACTAAAATGCATGGGTGCTCGCATCGTACTTACTTTCACAAAAGTAAATCATATATAAAGTGCTGGTCAAATTAAAAATTTTGTCGACACAATTTGCATGAAAATTAGAATACTTTGTTGTGGTTAAAAATTCAGGTGTGTCAAAGTAAAAGTACACTTACATGCGATCCAATGACATTTTAATCCTGGAACTACACGATTGAGAATATATGGGTATTGCAGAGGTATACACTCGATTACTTATTACTATATTTCAAATTGTGAAAGCATTCACGCGTTAACAATTGCTTCAAAGTGGTGGACTCGGCTCTTGTTGGCTGCCATCCATTCTGAAGCTGTCACACAAGGGTTGGCTAACCGGATACTTTAAAAAGCAATATCTTCTACACAAGAAGGGAGCAATACAATGAGCGGTTGGGGGCGATGGGCTGAAGGGTCTCATTTCAACGACTCAATGCCGTTTCTCCTACCGAAAGCTTACTCGGAGAAAAAAGTGCCTTACTTGTCCTTAGTATTTCTCTCAATACCAAAAGGTTGATATTCTCTTGAAAACAACCTGGCATTTGGCCTGTCTTTCAATGCTGCAATAGAAGAAGCGCACTGTGTAGCACGTTAATATTTGGTTGTGTCATCTTCTTGACCCGACTTGGCAATTTCCCCAAAATTGTATTGTTTATTTTGTATACTAGGTCATGCATGAACCAATGCAACGCTTTAACACTCATGTTCAAGTTAGAATGAAATAAGGATATACTAAGATTTGCAAGTATTGAAATTAATACTTTGTCATCAAACTGATCAAAATCTGCTGTATCCTAATTTTCCTAATTAACTGAGATTTAGTGCGCTTGAGTACAGGAGAAAGTGGTCAAGTCATAATAAACGTAGGATGTGTTTTATTTGTAGAGGTAAGTCGTCAGTTATTTTGTTATTTAATACAAATAGGAAGCACAAGGAGTTAAAGCTGAATGCGCAGAAATCCTTGACTAGAAAATGATAGAATCTGGAGTGGACAGAAGGACAGAGTAAACGTAGTGAGGGCAGGCAGTGGTTTGGTGTGCTCTTGAGTAATGAACACATTGCGAGAGTAAGAGTACAAGAAAGAGATTTGGTTGTCCCAGTCAACTTCTAACGGAAGACAGGGTGACAATGGACTACACAATAGTTTCACTTGACTAGTGTCCCATTGTGAAGTGGAGAGTTAAGCCTTTTCTGGTCTGGTAGTATTACTTGAATGCATTGTGCGCTTTTGTGGCTCGGGGCTCGTTCGGCTTTGGTCTCTCTTGAACTAGGATTTGCCTGTGGGACGGATGGATGACTCTCAATGGGACACACTGACCGCGTGGCCCTTTGTGACATGGCAACCGCAGCAGCCACAGTATGCTTAGGGACGATAGACATAAAGTCTCCCTGACTCTGATGCAATCAAATAGAAGGGTACTTGAGGCTTTTTTCATTTGGGTCTTTGGTGACGGTGTCTCAATGATCCTAATGGCTTGCTAAGTAGGAAGGAGGGACAGAAATGTGCTCATCGTCACTCAATCTTTGGTCCAAAGCCATTTCAGATGTGAATAGACGCAAAGGGATTCTTTTTATTCTCGTTTTCTTATTGTGTCCTTGTGACGGGTCCTTAGAACGGAGACTGGAATGGTTCTCCGGTTCTCCGTCCACCACTTGATATGTTTACTTGGGTAAAAAGGACTTTGTCCCTTGTTACGCTTTGAAGCAAAAGGACATCGGAGAAAGGACGAGTGTGTAAGGAGGGTAAGGAACTTATAGGAACTCGCTAACGACTTCATACCTGGCTGACTGCCTGGTGGAAGTCCAGGTTCTCTACTCTATTGAAACTTAGAAGGAATGCTCGCACGACTGGTTTCTCTGAATGTTCCCCAAAGAGACAACAGCACGTTTGAACACTTTTAGTTAGTTGCGTTCCGCATAATGTGACATGGATAAGGAAGATGCTCTTAAGAGTAACTAGGGATTAATTTCATTTCACTTTCATTGACCCGTTCCTAAAGAACTTTTACGACAAAAGCACTCTTACACTGTCTTCTTTTTTTCACTTGTCAACTCTTACGCTTAAAAAGAAGAGACCTGGATAAAATCTCAAAGAAAGTGTTCAACAGCACACACTTTTTTTGTTAATCTTCAACAAAGTTTTTGTAGTACTATAGTACAACTTAAGAAAGAATTTAATTTTAGCTCCTCACTCTCAGACACTCTCGCTCTGTCACTTTCTGCAGCTCAAACTCGTTTTTGTTCAAAAAAAGACAATTAACTGAGTGGCCTCTTGACACTCTATCAATGCTATTTTGTCATCTCGCATTCTTCACAGCTTCGTCGAAAGTCTCATTGAACCAATTTTGGCAGCTAGCAAAACTTCATCACGACGAGACGAAGAACGGTGTAACATACGCGAATTGGATTTCACCGAGTCTTTCCTTTAGATTACTTTTCCATTTCGTTTCCAGTTCATCCAGAAATTTGAAAGAAAACATTCAACACTACTAAAGTGTGAGTTTTACAGTGTTACAGAACAAGAATAATATTGTCTTCCCTACCGTAAATGTAGCTCTATTTGTAGCTGGCCTGTTAACGTTCTCATTTTCCCATCTCTTAAAGTTGTGATAAAATGCCTCGTGTTCCGACTACTACAAAAAAAGAATGAGATTGGAGCTCATACTTGAATTCAAAGAGGACAAGAGAAGAGGTGAACGGTACATTTGGTAATAACGTGATCTGGTCTTTGTGAAATGGAAACGACAAGCTCAGCTTTTCCAGATTTTGTAAGTTTAATTCCAAAGATTTGTGTTAATGACCAATTTGAGGAAAATGTGATGATCTGACTGAGTGACTGAGTATATCAAATGGAGTCGGAGAATTGACAAGCCGTAATCGTAAAGTCGTTAATGAAGCGACTGTTTATTACCCAGCGAAGCAGAGCTGTTAAACGTTTTTGCACATGAGAGCGATCAGAGCTGTTCGCCAATGGTTCAAATGTGTCCACAAAATTCCTCCTTGTCTCATAAAAGCAATAAGTACTCTCAATCCCAATGCACACACAATGAAAGTACTCTATAGTGTTTGCCCCGGGACCTTGTGCGTCCCGCATCCATGAAAAAGGGGAAAGAGCACGAAGACCGATTAAATTGTTAGAGGGTGTGTGTGTGTGTGTGCAGAGTTCGAGAAGAAAGGATTCGGAAAGAGCTCTCATGATTATTTTATTTGACACAGAGACATCCACAATTTGTCCAAATCACCGGTTTACGAGGCGCCGGCTCAGTTTCCATTCCCTACTTCTTCTACTGAGCAAAGTGAATGAACACATGTGCTCTCGGCAGTTATCCTTACTTTACAGCTTGCAATTGCCGATCCAATTTTGTTTCTCTTCTTCTGCTAACTGTGCTAACACTTTGTAAGACTTACTTGTTTGTCTCGGTTGAAAGGAACAATAATTATTAGTATCTTTTCTTCTTTGGGTTAGATTGTAACAATATCCTCTAACCTACTTTTCGAGTTTCAGATTTTGCTAAATATTTAGCAGATTGTATGGCAATAAAGATAAAGAATGTGTATGCTGGTATGCTATTATTTAATAAGCAATCGTACATAGGAATCAATTGTATTTGCACTTTCCAACAGTGCATGTTCCCAAGAACAGGTTGACCTAGATTGTGAGGTTGTGAACCTTATGCAAAAATTGCAAAGTTGTAGGAATAAAAAATTGAGAACGTAGATTCCGTTTTCCGTCGTCATTTCTCGGAGAGTTTGTGGATGGATATCAAATAGGATCAGAAAACGGCACGATCATTGTGTACTTCTCTTGGTATTCATATTGCCATGTGACTGAGTAAACATACACGGAAAAGACGTTTCTGTTCCTCTTCATCTTTTACTTATTTTCCAGGAAGATTCAAACATCACCGTTCCTGTGCTGCTGAGCAGGACAAGGAAAAGGAGGGTCGTGAACGCGTGTGACGACAAAGTACAATCATCTTTTGCCACCATGAAAATATTTCTCATCTTCACACAAGCTTATACATCTCATCTCATCACATTCTCCACATCCTAAGATTACCATGAGGTTTATGGGGAGGAGCCAATTTTGCTCAGTGGGGAATGAGACACACGGTCCACACACGAACCACGACAAAAGTCTCATGTCCTTTTCCTCTTAGACAGAGAGTCTCTTCGGAATTTCATGGAGTATGTGAGGTAATCCACATGCAAAGAATGTAAAAAACCCTCCCTCCTCGTTTGTCACACAATCGCATCGGTGGGACCTAAAGCAATATTTTTCATCTGCTCTCTGTTTCCGGACTTTTTTGGCTACTGTATAGGTTGCCAACAGATGCTCACTCGTTTTCCCCTTAAACATTTATTCGAATTCAATTTGAAGGATAAAGATCGTCGACTATGAGCTATGATTTCTCCCTGTACATTTTCTCTTTCTTGTCTTGACATGAAGATACAGAAAAATCTCATTCACCTGATTTCATATTATCAAAATTCTGATGTATGGATGCATATTTTTGTCTTCATATTGAAGTATGAAAATGAAAAAATAGTATCAAAGTATAATATTATCATTTAATCATTTTTCATTTATAGTAACATTTCAAGGCAAAGTGCATAATGACAAACACAATAACTGCAAAGAGAATAAAGAGAAACTACTGACGTCAGCGAAAGCATCAGGTTCATTTGTTTTCAAAAGTATGTAATGGGAATTTTGGGAAATATCTTCAATTAAAAAGATTACAATGTCAAAAATGAAGAGAACGAGAAACTAATTGTACTCTTTAACAGGAGCATTGTTAATAAAGCTTTCTCATAATTGTGTAAAAGTATAAAGTATATTTTTTTGAAGAACGGATGCCGTAAATAAAACGAGCTTATGAATTTATATGTTTCTATTTCTACTATCGTAAATTTATCATGCAATAACATTTCTTCCTAATTTTTCTGCTGAAAAAGTGGAAAAGAGCGTGCGGGAGTAAACGGTTTGGTTATACTAGCGAGTGTGATGAACCAGTGGAAAGGTAAGGAGTAGAATGGATCGGAGGATGGGCTCAAAATTTATGATTATTCATTAAGATCACATTGAGAAGTACGGAAATGGAATGTTACGAGGGAAATATAATGGTCATCAAAAGCTCATGTAAGGACGAGAGAGGGAAAAATGAAGGAGGTAGCTGAAAAGTCAGAGCAACTCCAATAACACTTCTTCACACAGACAGTCTCATTTTCTCATAATACTCTACACTTTTTTCCTTCCCCTTCTTCTCCTTTTCCTGCCCATCTGAGCCTCCTCGAGCACAAAAGACGAGAGGAAATTATGTAATTTACCGGCAAATATTACCCATAAACTTTTCTCCATTTTAATTTCATTCCCATGCACACTCACACACATAACTACTATATACACGCTTTTCTTCCCATTCCTTCACAGTAATCACTCATTCACATTCACTACGTCTTTTTATACTGCTTGCTTCGTCCAACATGCCATGTGTTCAAATAGCATTTCCCTTGTGTTAGCCTAATTAGACGCATTGAGCATTCAACACGCTTTTTTTTGCAAATATATTACCTAATTATTCTCACGTTAGTGACTTTAGCATAGCAGTCAAAACAATTCAATGAATTTGTGTGTTGACCCGCTGGTTATAAATTACTGACCCTAACAATAATACATACAATTAGTAATGAAATATGACAGGGAAAACGTTAAAAAGCAATGTTCTGTAATTTTGAAAGTTTTTTTTAAAAATCCGGTGGGGTGTGAAAATTGCTTTTCTTCCTATATTTGAAAAAAAGTACAATGAAAAAAATGAAAGCTTCCAGATTTGTACTGCTTGGAGCATTTTGTCCCAATTTTTCATGCAGTTTACCAGGGCAATGTGTTACATTTGAACAATATTGTCTGGGAAATTGAACGGATACAAAATGCGTTCTTTGTTGCGTTGTTGTGATGCAACGAAGTTTTTACGAGCAAGTTTCGGAGAAAGTGCTTTTGTGTGATCATGATCATACGAAGTTGGTGACTTATACGTAAATAACGTACAGTATGTTGTGTGTATGACGAATTCTTGGAACCGGAGGCTCAAAAGCCAGAGAGAATCATAATATTTGACACTTTTTGTAGTAGGAAGCGAAAGCGAAGTGTGTTGATCAACCATGCAAATAAACTAACCCGCTCACACAGCGTAGCGGGAAAGAAGTAGCGTTTATTCTGTTGAGGGTAAATTTGCTCTAGTAAAATACATTTTATACTTCATGCATTCTTGTGCTAGGAGAAAGCCAGAAAGCAGACCCTTAAGACGAACCGACTCATTTCAACTCGTTTTCTTATTTCTTCTTGCTTAGTTGAGTCCATGAATATTTCATGGAAAGTCTCTGGTGACGTTTCAACGTGTGGGTTGAAAGAGCATTTCTCGGATTAACGTTGATGTCCCTGCGTAAACTGAGGAAATGGAAGTGTGTGAGACCACGGGGAACCTTATTATGCATTTTTGGATAACCTGCTATAGTCTACTGTTCGAGAAGGCTAATGTAACTGACATCTGCCTCGGGCAAAAAATGTGACGAAAACGAAATATACGTAAAAAGACAGACGGCGACAACGAAATGAAATGCTGTGTATGGCCTGCTCTGGATGCTAATGATAATAATACTTCTTCTACCATCCATGTGTCACCCTGTGCCAAAAAAGCAAGGGAAAAACGTGTGAGAGATGAAGTGTAAGAGTGAGACCAACGAGTCGAGATGATTCTCACCACGCAATTCAATTTTCCTTGCCTTCTCTTTTCAAGAATTCAAACGACGGATGTAAAACATTCCATCTAATCATCTCCCACTTTCTCGGCTCACATCGTAAAATTTTTGTTTGTCTCCTTCCCTCCTCTTGCGTCCAAAATTCCACTTGACGGAAAAAGTCGTCAACACTCCAATTATCCGAGTTCTGGCTTTCACTATAACAAAAATGAGCATTAAAATGCGCAGTCTATCATTTCTTTGCGGGATCAGTATAACAAAAAGTGTGGAAGGTGATACTTACACTGTACGCGAAACCAGAGAGCGGGCACGCGATCTTCTTCATCCCTTATCAAAAAATATATAGAATTGAATCAACATTCATAAAGGAATTGACATAATTGGAAAACTAAAAAAAGAAACCGTGTGAAAAACATGTTGTTTCTCAAAAAATATTTTAGTAAAGCAAGTACCAAAAGTACTTGCAATTTCTATTCATTTTACTGTGTTTTAAATAGAAACCAAACTTACATTGCATTTAATTTCATCTAGAAAGTTTGTTTAGATTGAATTTTATGATTATTCCAACTCTAGATTTTATATTGTATTGTGTTTGTAGTTATGAAGATGGAGGAACAGACGGTAGCGTTTGTCATTACTTTCATCCATTGTCAATCAAAATGGGATGCACGGTACGAAGGAGAAAACAATACTTGAGAAGAGAATTTCGGTCGGTCTGCATTCAAATCTTCTAATCCCACTCACTCATAAATTGGATGACACCCGACCCGGGATCGGAGCTCTTCAGCTCTTCACTCCATGACATTGCAATTGCTCGTGACTGCATTAGCATTTATATCTATGCTGTGTTGATCAAATGCTCCCTCCAATTTCAACCTAGAGAGAAAAGACCCTTTACTACAGCGCACACAATTTGACCAGCTTGTGCACCCAACTTACAGATACCATCACCGTGTGAAATCGGTGGGACGCCGGCTCTTTCACTGTCTCTCTCGGGTCCGCTCTGATTCACTCTAAGCCGAATTAGACGATCTTATTACTCCAATCAAGGAAGTGTACGCTTCACTGCCATTTAGCAGGAGTCGAAAGACTCCCCCAAAAACAAAACGGTCATCACTTTTCCCCTTGGCGAAAGTCATGTTGTATAGTGAGTATTATAATGGTAAGTGCAAGCATGTCCACTCCACTCAAATAATATAAGAAAGGGACATTTAAAAGTGGATCGCTCAGCTATACGAGACGTTGTACGAGGTACGGCATACTGCGCCGAATTGTTCTCCTGATGAGGAGTCGACAGCGACGAGAGTCAGTGACTGTTCCTTCCATTACAAGTTGAACATAAGAGACAACGGCGAAATGGAACTGTGCAGAAATGAGAAGAGTTTGCTTTCTTCCTGCTGCTGATGTGGAAGCATGAGGCAATTGTCGACAATTCAGTATAGGGTTCTAGAATGTAGAACAGGAAAGCGTATGAGAGTGGCTTGGACGTGGTTCGGGTACGAAACCGACGCTAATTAGATTCATGGGCAAGCTGGTACTCAGCTGATTGTGTCAAGGATTTAGGAAGCAGTGCGCACCGAGGGTGGCTTTTTCGTCGTCCTTGTAGTCGCAGAGCCAAATCAACAGATTTTCCTCTCTGCTCCTCGTCACTGTCAATCACTCATTCTCCCCTTCGGAAAACACACATAATCAATATAATGAAGGTACTTTTTCTAAGTCAAGGGGTCTCAGACTTGAGCAGGGTAGTACATAGGAAAAAAGGGAATGAAGAGAAGCGCAAAGTGAGATGAATAAATTCGGGCGTGAAAACGGTGTCATATGGCCCTATTGTTATCCTTCAATAATTTCTCCCCTTCGGAAAACACACATAATCAATATAATGAAGGTACTTTTTCTAAGTCAAGGGGTCTCAGACTTGAGCAGGGTAGTATATACGTAGAGTAGGCGTTGTTCAAGTAGAGAAATGGAAATGAGTGTGACATTTTGGGAAAGACGACAAGAAGAGGTCGAGGTGGCATTGCGTAGATGAGGAAACAGACTGTGTGGATGGTCGACGTGCCTGAAGAGGCTGCACAGAAACAGACTTCGGTCTTCTCTTCTCTCTTTCCCAATTTCAATCATTGAGCTCCAGATAAGAAATGTGAGGCAGTCTTGCCTTGATTGCTGGGGCTGATTGCACTGTTGCACTCTCACATGCACACACAGACAAACTGAGTCGACACACACAAAGAAAGCGAGCAAATGGAATTTTTCTTTCCCTCCCGCTTTTCTCCGTCACTCCATGAGCTGAACGATGTGCATACAAAGCAGAAAGAGAAGCTGATGGCGACTGCCACTTGCACGGGTGTCTTTGAACAGCAAAATCGGATGGAAAAGTGCTTCTGTCCGGGATGAACCAAGTGGG
The DNA here is from genome assembly GCA_019776145.1 of Harlomillsia oculata. Taxonomy (NCBI): domain Eukaryota; kingdom Metazoa; phylum Arthropoda; class Collembola; order Entomobryomorpha; family Oncopoduridae; genus Harlomillsia; species Harlomillsia oculata. The sequence continues at coordinate 2,702 of JABASF010000285.1, read as the reverse complement.
AACTACACAGAAAACACACTATGCCCTTTTTTGTCAAAAGGTACAGATGAGACTGAGGGGAAATTCCACTTATTTTAATCTTCTTACTGAACTGTGTATGTGTGTGGGATGCGTCATTTCATGTTTAATCTTGCCTAAGCATAAGAAGAATTATTGAAGGATAACAATAGGGCCATATGACACCGTTTTCACGCCCGAATTTATTCATCTCACTTTGCGCTTCTCTTCATTCCCTTTTTTCCTATGTACTTTCCCCTTTTTTCTTTCTTTTTTTTTACTTTTTTGGGTTCCCCGTTTTCCGTTCGGTTCAACGACAACTTCCAGCCGTGACAACAATGGACACGAAAGATACGAAGAGAAGAGGAAGTGGAGAAAGCATTCGTACAAACATTCATCATATGAAAAGAGAATGAACAGACAGGCACACACACCCACCCTTCACTTGCTCACTCCTCGGGGTGCTCATATTGATATTGCAAAGGATGAGGAAGTGAAAGAGAAACGACAGAAAAACTGCACAACGTCGTCGTTTCTTCTTTATCTTCTACTTTTGCCCTTGCCCTCTCTGCCATTCAGTTCTCCATCAAAATCTACACTCAAGAATGAAGACGAACCATGATCAATCCCCACTCACTTTAGACAAGCCCAAGCAACAGCATTAGAATCAAAACATGACAAAAACACGTTGTTGTCCCTGGTTCACTTCAGTTCCAGTTCCAATGGCAACGTTTCACCAAAAAGCTGCTCTTTGCTCATGGTGAACTGACAGAAAAGAGCAACTCTTTTAACTTCATGAAGGTCGAAAATGTAAATGGTTGGTCGTGTGGAAAAACTTATTTATTTCGGACGACTTCCCATTTCCTTTGGCTCTTTATTTTTTCCCCTTTCCCCTACACGAAAGCATACAGTATACTCTTGGCTGTTGTATAGAGCTTATCGTTCACTCTCAGGCAATACATTGCTTCTTTTTGCAAATTGTAAGCCTGTGATGATGACGTAGCTTTTCAAAATCTAATAAATAATGCAAATAAAGTAAACAGAGCAAGATAAGTAGAATTACAGATTTTTTCTCTCGTATAGTATACATACTAGTAGTATTGCTGAGTAGTATAGTCTAGTAGAACATAATATAGGGAGCAGCTTGTTTCCTTAGATGAAAAATGAAAACAAAGTTGAGCGAATTTAGCGAATTTGACTGACTGGCCGTTTGGACTTTTCTATTAGATGTTCATAAAGCCCTTTTTGGCTGACTGGATGTGGAGTTGTTGAATCCGTTTCCGCATTGAGCTGCTTTCTCTGGAACGGCAACGGCGGCGTCGGCTGGACCAATGTGCCTTTTTGTGTACGTTTGAGCAGTGCTGTTGGTTTGTGGGGTAGAAAAGCAATTCACTTTGAGACATTGGAAGTCGAGGGGAAAGCATGAGGATTAAAATGCGTACAGTCGATGATGTCGACTGGTCCACTTTAGTCACTGTATACTTTCTTGTAGCCACACAACAGAAGGAGAAAAGAAGGAAGCGGAGGAACTGAGCAGCCCTCATTCAAGGCAATTGTTTGGCTCCCTCAAAACCCTATTGGAAAAAGGAGGAAGAAGACAGAAGGATTGGAATGAAACTCAAGAGCTTCTTCTCATCTGTGAGCCGACGGAATAAGTCTATATTACTTACTACAAAAGAGGGTATTTTTGGCTATATTTGTACTATGGTTTGCTTCTTCCAATATGATCATAAAATAACTTTGCGGCAGACCACTCGATTTCCGTAAAGTTTTCAAAGGAGAACGACGATAGACTGTTTTACTCTGACAATCTTATCCTGCTCTCCTTCTTTTCTTGGTATCTTTTCCTCGTAGTCTTAAGGAGACGTATACTAAGTACAGAAATGATTTCTTTCTTCCTCTCCGTACAGGTTGCTTTTGGTTAGTTCCCCTTCTCCTTTCCAAAGAAGATGCTGTGCATCTGATCCTGTACACTCTCATCTTTCCGCCTCACGTCTCTTCTTCATCTCATCTTTCAAAGACATCAACCTGTAATTGCAAATCACCCTTGGTCTCTACGTTTTTGCTCAAATCAGCATTTCGCTTTCCCTGTCGTTTTCCTCGTCCTCGAATCTTGTTCATTTCAAAGCATGTACTAGCCTACGCCGAGTCTAGCTCATGTCATTCAATCCGCTTCGTTTATTCATCCAGTCACATTAAAGTAATCTAAATGCTTCAATATTTTGCCAAAATGTTTTCTTTGAAACAACATTCTTGTCCATGAGCAATGCTCAAGTCGAAAAAGTTAGTCTTTGGCATTGCTGTTGCTACCCATTACACTCTCCCGTTCCACTTCAAAAAGCTTGTGTATTCGCTCCAAGACTCTACGAGGAGACGTCCATAGAAAAAATTCACTACAAAATTTCAATTTGTCCTAAACAATATCTTCAAGGTACGCAATCACCTGATGGATTTCGTCTTTGGTGGTACTACTGTACTACGATGTCGATGTCTTTCCTACTATACAATTTGTTGACAAAGTGGAATGACCACGAAAAATAGGACTGCTTCCACTTTCCGCTCCTTCTTCTTTCATGTTAAACATTTTTTGCAATGGGGAAAGTTTGCACAAGAACTATCAGTTTTCCTTTTTTTGTAAACTATTGAAACATAAGATCAACTTTGAGCTGCAATGTTTTTAATCTATGTAAAAGGCAAGAGACGAA